>JAINUV010000404.1:0-135404 GCA_020205505.1 Panax japonicus
CTACTAATGTACCATCTAGGACCATCACTCTGTCCCCCGACTAGTCTCAGCTACGTTCTCATTTCCTGAAGAGAACAGTGAAAGAAAGGGTGAGCTCAACTAGCCCAGTAAGAAATATTATGACCTAGGAGATTTTTATTTAAGTTTATTCCTGTATGGGCAGGTTTTATTATTCAATTTTATTATAATTGGGTAGTTATAAATGAATGTTTTGATTAAGTGAACACCAAATCTTGAGGAAATGAAGTACCAGGATTTGGGGGTGTCACATTAGTAGTCCTCACTATTCTGTTAAATAATGTGACAATAAATGTGATGAGGACTTATTCTAAGAGTGGATATTGTCTAGAAGACGATATTTGTATTAAAACTCACAACTCTCTTGTTGTATATTAAAGATTGTATTTGTATTCTGTACCCTGTATTTAGCGACTCAAAATAGGTGATGTATACCTATTTTGGGGGCGTCACATTCAAGGGACTTCAAACCCTTGGAAACATACTTTCTCGATGAAGGGGTAATCGTAATTCAGCAACACCATCAGTACGATGCACGTTAAACATGAAAGATGTATTTTGATGGAGCTGTAAACGTGGAAGGTTCTGGGGCTAGAGTAGTTCTATTATCTGTTAAAGGGGAGCAGCATCCAGTCGCCGTCAAATTGTAATTTGCCAATGTGACGCCCCTAAATTCAGGTACTTGAAACCCGAACTCGGTGCTTCACGATATCATTTCTATGAGCGGAATAATACTAATAATATTAACAATAATATAGATAACAAACTTAAATTACATATTTATCAGAGTTTAAACCCAAGTACGTAACCTTTAATACATTCATTACAATACATGATAATAATAATAATATCACAGTCTTAATAAAGTGTAGTTATTACATAAAATAGCATAAAACTCATTCAGCAACCTTTTCTTTTTACCTTGTTCTTAGCAGAGCCTTCTGGTTGTTCACACTTATCTAAAAACATTTTAAATTAAGCAAGGATGAGCATTTGAATGCCAGGCAAGTAATAGCAATTATAAATATTAGCTGAAAGGATTAAATATTTTCTCTGTACGACACTTTTACAACGAATCAATAGTTATTAAGTAAACTGAACCAATAATAATATATTAATTATATATCAAATTTTTGAAACTACGTACTGACTATATCTGGGGATTAGTCGACAGACTATGAACATTATTTTCTATTTTCAAAAAGGTTAAACAGAACTTCATCTATAAACCGTCATAACTTACAGGCACGGGGGGTGATCAGCCCGTTAAGCCCTGTATTGATCAATACTACATGTAAGAACGATATTATCGTTCATCTATCCGCCTTTGGCGCACAAAAAGTTTTCCCATGTACGGGATGTTCATACTTAGTCGGGATTCCAAACTAAAACAATTCGGTTGGATAATAGTAAGGTTTTATCTTGTTCAACAATAATCTATAAGTTAGTGTCTAGCCAAATCAATTAGCTTAGACGGCTTTTAAGTTAACATATATATATATATATATATATATATATATATATATATATATATATATATATATATATATATATATATATATCAGAAATTTATAAATGTGTATCAACATGTGATCAAATACAATGATTATCCAAGTGAGGACACTTGTAGAACCATATATAGAAATTAACGAACATAATAAATATTTGAATTATAATATAATACTATGTTGATAAACAATGATCGGATATAATATATATAACAATAGGGTTAATAATCTGGCACAATAATAATATAATTTTGAAACTTTCTTACTTATGTCCATTGCATAAAGTAAATACAAAGGTAGGATACGTGCTTGGTCTGCTGCTTATAATATGCAACTTAGTTTTATCTTTTATATAGCAACCTATCATTAATAAGATCATTCGTTCGATTAGAATATTATATCATAACATATAGTACTGTTATTTGCAATCAACACATACCCTAATCACATTGTCACATATGTTTAGCAGTTATTGAATCATAAACAAACACGTATCTAATCCAATTATCTAAGTCCGGATAAATTTCTAAAATATTTCGGTGTACCGACGTCTTTATCGGGTAAATATCGAGTCTAAAATTTTATTCTGTAGTTCAATATTCGTTTAGATATTTTAAACATCAGTCGTATTAATTTTCATAGCCTTATAATAATTTTTAAATAATTATCATTAATATTTAAGTATTAATGTATTATTTATCACAATATTAAAAGTCATTAATTATAACTCAAAATATTTTTAATTCATTTATTTCCATTTTAAATGATTTTTAGATTAATAAAACCATTTTTAAATTATTTATTTAATATTAATATTAAATAACTCTAATATCATTTAATATTAAATTATTAATGAAATTTACCATTAAATATTAAAAGTTATATTTTATAACTTAAAATATTTTTAAAACATTTATTTTCATTTAAAATGATTTTTCTAATATTAAAATTATTTTTAAACTAATTTATTTAATATAATTATTAAATAAATCTAATATCATTAATATTAAATAATTAATGAAATTTGTCTTAAAATATTAAAAGTTATATTTTATAACTTAAAATATTATTAAATTCCATTTTATTATTTAAAATGATTTTTAATATAATAAAATCATTTTTAATCAATTTATTTAATAAATTTATTAAATAAATTAAATATTAATAATATCCAAATAAATATTAATATTTATGAAAAATATGTCAAATTATTAAAAGTTAATTTTTATAACTTCAAATAATTGTAAAAACTAGTTTTGGAATTTTTAATAATTAATTTCTATTTTTAAATAATTTTTGGAAATTAATTAATTAAAATTAACTAAGTTTGTCGCTAAAGCCTTTGGCGACAGAAACTGTAGCCTTAGGTGTTCTTGAGGTTCAAGAACACTGATACGCCAGTTTCGAGTTAGCTAGTTTGACCAAGTTTAATTCGTAAACTGTAATGTTTCTAGGCATGCTTCTGGTCATAACTTGTAGTACTAGTACCATACTACAAGCTCCAACAATCAACATGATCAAATAGCAACTAACGAAGGAGATCTAAGCCTCCAAAGTATATGTCAGAGCTGTTCTTCATTTCTGGGTTTCCCGGAAATGAAGAACAGTTCAACTGCCTTATTTTGGGCTTCTATAACTTGTGATTCTTGTAGAGGTTTAGTGATCTAAGGGTTCCAGGATGTAGTAAACATGTAAAAGAAGAGATCTATCACATAATATACATATAATAACATCACAAACAACAAGCCCAGTCTGGTCAAACCATGTTAGAAGATTTGCTCATCGGTTTTCTAGGTTACCCAGAAAACAGATGTCATGGTCGTTCTCCCAGGTTTAACCAACAATTACTTTCAAAATATTTAATGTTTATGTGATCTAAAGACACTATCACGTAGTATAAACAACATACTACAACTTAGATTTAAAATCAAGAACATATTATCAAACCACTGTCAGATATGTGCCCATGAAAATCCTGTAAGAGCTTCCTGGACACGTTCTGGGTTACCCAGATTTCGCATGGTCATGGTCAGACAACGTTGTTTGACCGGCCATAACTTGCAATCTAGACACGATTTAAGCCCGATTCCAAATCAAAGACCACATATCAAACTACATATCTAAAACATAAAAAAACAAATACCATGATCAGGCAAGAATCTAGAGCCACTGATATTCGTTGTCAGACCACAATTTAAACTTTTTCCAAATTTTGAAAATCTTCAAATTCGAGCCTATAGATGTTATTGATCTAACATCTATCAACCCAGATCATCATTATATACTATATTCAACATGTTTTAACATAAAAACACAACATTTAACATAGGATCAAAGATCATATTTTTTTAGGGTTTATACCTCTTATGAACAATCTTTTAATTCTTGGCTACTGATCTGTTATTGGTGTTAGCGGGGCTTTGTTTGGGACTGGTCTAGCAATTAATTTCGTGGGTCTTGAGCTTAAGAGAATTTGGTCGCGTGTTGGTGCAAAATGAGCTAACAAATGTTATTTTCTCTCTCCCAATCTATTTATATATACAACTTAGATGCAATGAACATGACTGATTATGTGGCTTGTTTCTGATTATTTAGAGCACACGGGGTTGTTAGATTTGTTCACCAACTACATATCTTGCTAGATTTACAAGATATCAAAAAAATAATTCAATAAGGGCAAAATGGTCTTTTGACTTTCCAATTTAATGGCAATTTTGTAAACTTGACAAACTCTTAGGGTTTGACCCTTAGGGTTTAACCCTAAGGTTTTCCAAAAATTAGATTTCTAGGATTTCATTTTAGGGTTTAAAATAAAATACAAAAAAAAAATAATTTCCAAAAATATAAATTAGAGTTTACTAAATATAATTAGTATTCTAATTACATTACTTGAACATTTAGGGTTTAAAGTCCACTAATTAGCATTAGGGCTTACAATTTACATTTAGGGTTACCAAAAAGTAATTAGGGTTTCAATTTACTAATTAGGGTTAGTAATTTTGAATTAGGGTTTCTAGTAATTAGGGTTTCCAAAAATTAAAATTTCCTAATTAACATAAAATCCTATAAAACACAACATAAATCATATAACACAATTACTACACCGTCTTGAACACGTAATTAACTTTTGAATTAGGGTTTAATCAATTAAGATTAGGGTTTTGTCATGTTACATAAAAACTGTTTCACATATTAACATTACACACATACAGTACATATTTATATCATTGTAAAATAATAATAGTATACTATTATTTCCATTCCTTTGCCAAAAATCCAAAATTAGGGTTTGAATTATATATCTGATTTGTCTTACATATATAACATTATTAATTAAGTTAAAAATAATTTACTTGAATAATCTGAACAAATTCATATAATAAAATATTTATTATAATAATTCTAATAATCATTTCATATATTATTTAAATAATATATAATCATATTTTCATGGAAAATAGTTAATAAAAACATTTCTACTATAAAATTAATTATTATTAGAATATAATTTATAATAATCAATAATTCTAAAATAAAATCATCTATAATTATTCATGTAATAAATATATTTTATTTATCACATATATATATATATATATATATATATATATATATATATATATATATATATATATATATATATATCCACATTATCTTGGCACATATTCCCTATATTTATTTTAATAAATAAAAAAAATTATACGCAAAATTTCTGATTTATTTATATAGAAAATATCAGGTTATTACATTCACTCTCCCTTATAAAGATTCTGTCTATATAATTACCGTTTTAAAACTTATACATACAAGGGTACATAGCATACACAATTTATGACACCCCCAAATCCGGGTACTTCAATTCCACGGGATTTGGTGTTCACTGTACAAATATCATCTATCTATCTACCCATAATAAATGCAAACCATGCAATAGATAGAATAAAAATCTTCCCCTTTAGGGTTACAACATCCGAAACCTTAAACATCTGTGCGGAATCATAAACAAATAAGTCTTAAACAACATCATTAACTCAAGTCTTAAGCATAAATACTTCATCACTTGCTAACTTTTCCTTTGCCTTTACTAGTGGAAGGTTCATCAGTTCTTTAGTTCTTAACTGCAACGTTATTATTAAACAAGAGCGAGCACTAATGCCCACAAGTATAATAATGAAATAATAGTATAATAACATGCGAGTAAATCAAAGACATCTTAATAAAAGCTTAACTTTTGAATCAAGAATGAATAACAAGAATCAAAAGAATTCTGAGGGTCATAAGACCTTGAACTATGTCCTAGGTTATCAAGGGTTATACTTGAAATCTTTAACAGTCATAAGACTATGGACCTTTCTACTCGTACTTAGGGGGATCAACCCTTAGTACCATACTGTGCATAATATCTTAACGCTAACGCATAAGTAATCCCTTTGCAGGGTTGTTCATCTCAGTTTGACATTCGAGTCCGCACCAAAGGAAGTTTGGTTTGGATAATTCAATAAGAGTTTTAAAATTTAGAACGTTCATCAACTAAGGACTAGTTGAATCAATAAAGTTCACTAGTCTAATAAGGTTCAACAATAATGATATTCTATTTGAATAATAATCTCAAGACGTATACAATAGGACAATTATTGTATAACTGAATCATGCTTTGAAAAGATAATCAATCTTTAATATAACATTTGAACTTGAATAATAATAATGATAATTTACTCGAGGTAACTAATAAACTTGAACAATAATGATAAGTAGGGTTAGGAAACTTGCCTCGTGCGTATATTACACTTTAACTAAGCACGTTCTTTGAATTTAATCCTATATACCATTCACATTCACAATACCAGTTAATTATAACTTAACTAATCATCAATGATCATTCTTTTATCTAAACTTTGGTTATGACTATACTTAGTCAAATTATCACATTTACTATCACATAATATCACTTCATTAATAATAATTTAATTATGTAATCAATTATTCAATCCACATGTAATTATGTTATTTACATGCTAAGTATCTATTTTAACATCTCATTATACTTATAACATAATTTTATGTTCATTACATTAATTTAACATCACATTCATGGACTTTAACACTTTAAAAATTTTTATTTCTGAACTTTCTGGAGAGTGGCACTGCGGCGCCACTTTTGTACTAAGGCTTCGCGCTACGGCGCCGTGGCGTTGCGGCTTGAGACCTGGCGCTGCGGCACGGGACATAAGGCTTGAGACTGGCGCCGCGGCGCGACGAACCAGAAATTGTTCTGTAATTCGTGAAAATTGCAGAACACAGCCCAAAAACAACAATTAAATTACTACTACACGAAATTAATCATACCTACATGTTATAATTCATATATAATCAATACCCAACACTTATAGAGTGATTTTAACCCATTAAAACACATAATCACAGAGTTAAAATCTATAATTTCACTGACTTTGATGTTCGTGAAGATTTTGAAAATAAAACATTGAAATTGTCACTACGGATTCGTTATAACACCGAATCCGTCTATTTAAACTTTGGTCTCTTCGTATCAACATGCATAACAACATACGAGTGTAAAATTTAGGGATAATAAACGATCAACACATGAAATAACACGTATAAGGCCATAAGGCCAAAACCCATACTCTGTAATTTTGTAGAAATCATATACTACGTATTTTCATGAAACTGATGTTATGGCTTACAAAATATATATAATTAGATATGATTTGATAACATCTTAACCTATATATGCATATAACCCTTATAATTTCCCATCATAGAGACTTTACAGAAAACTATGAAAGCAATTTTTGTAAAACTCAAACAACGTAAAATAGATATTGGGTTTGGAGAAATTACCCTGACTATAATTTAGAAGAGGTGATCAATGATGATCCTTTCCCAATTACATGTTGATTACACACTCACAATTTCTCTTTAACAGATATAATTTTCTCTTTGAATTTCTCAAACACTCTCCTCTCTGCTTTTCCAGACTTAGAAAAATAATAAGAGAAAAAGGAGAATACATATAATATAATAAAGCATTGACGCACATAATGGTCGATTAACCCAAACATGGGTAACTGAAATCAAATCCCACTAAGTCCATGTTTGGCTAGCTTTAATAGATTACAAAACCATTTAATTTAATAAGGCTTTCTCATATAGTTTAATTCATGTCACACCCAATTCAAATATCTTATTTAAATTAATTAAATAACATATAATAATTTCTCATAAATTCACATAGTCATATAATTAATTTTCTCATTAATAAATAATGTTAAATTATTAACTCTCTAATTAATAATTAAATTAATTAAAATAACATTAGGCTTATTAAATATTTCTTTTTAATACAATAAGCTCACATAATGACATATTTCAATAATAAAAAATCTCCACATTAATTTAATAAATGTAACACATATAATTAAATTAATCTACCACAACTGCATCAATTAATTGTTTAATCTAATAATTAAATCATCGAAAATATTTATTTACTTCAATAAATATTAAGAATTAAATTACAAGAATCTCGTTCGTCACATCATTGCAAGTAAATCTCGATCACATTTGATCGAACCGATTTTTAACTATTCAGCATAAAGCTTGACCATCTGATTAAACAAAAATTTGATTTCTAAAAGAACTCAAATTCTTCCTTCAAAATTTCTTTATAAAATACTTTACTATAAATAGAAAAATCATGTATATAAGAAAATAAAAGTTATACAAATAATACCCGGAGTTCTATCACCAGCTGTCACAGTATCCTGGACCGTCATGTTGTAGACTCTCGCGGTTGATTTCGTTGGCTTGCTAGATGACGTTGATCCAGTGATCACCAGAGTTCCGCTACTTTTGCCAGTAGTTACACTCCCTGCCTCCATTCTCCTTTTCGGGCAATCTTTCACCTTATGTTCCATTAACCCGCAGATAAAACAACCAATGTTCATCCTTGGATTAGGGCAGTTGGGAGAGTTATGGCCCTTCTGCCTGAACTTATAGCATATAAACTTTCCCTTCAGACACTCACATGTATGGTTCTTTCCACAATTCTTACACGACACCACTTGCTTCTTCACACCTTCCTGTTTCACTTGGACATTTCCAAAATAGTTTCCATTCCTCTTTTCACCCCTATTCCAACTATTAGTTTCCACCTTCACTGTGAAACCCCAGATTTTATGAATAAAGAATTAATTTTCTCGAAATAATTTTTTTATATTATGGTGTGAATTTGAGATAATATTATAGTTGTGGATAGTATTTATAAATTTTGCAAAGTATGCAAGTTGTTATATTATATTCGATTGGTCAGGGAATATTCTTTGTGTCGGAAAATATTCGTACGACGGTACAATTATTGGTGGACCCCACAACAGAATTATTGTCGGATTGAGAAAACGACAAAAATATTTTATTGAAAATAACGTCGGAAGTTTTACCGCTGATACTGTTGAACTACTGGGTAGTAAAAGTACAGTAATACGCGTTGTTGCATAGTAGCACACGGTATTGATTATTGATATTTATGTGAGAAGTCGCTTAGTTTGATTCAATTATTGTCGATTAATAATATGAATTATTATAACGATGATGACGTTTTGTTTTATTCGTATTATTAACGTAATAAAACAGAAACATCTTTTTATATAAAATAGAATACTTTATTAAAGTTATTCTATAAATAGAATATATTATATTTTATTATGCATAGTGTCGCATAGTGTTTTGCATAGTGTTTGCATAGTAAAAATCTTTTTATATAAATAGAATATATTATATTTTATTTAAAAGATTTTTCTTTAAATATGGACCGTAAGATTAAAGTAAATCAATCTGGACCGTTCATGGATTAGTTACTATGCATTCCATTTTCCTATAAATAGAAGCTCATTCCTTCATTATTTTCTTACGAATTCATTGAAACTCTAGAGAGAGAAATTATAGAGAGAAGCTATAGAGAGAAAGAAGAAGAGTATTCTGCTACTTCACTACTTCTATATCCAGTTTCTGTTACGGTAAGGGGTGTTATTCTTTCTTATTCATGAAGAGAACTATTGTTATTCCATTTCTTAATATTCTGTTGGAATAACCTGTATACGCGGTCTACCCTATACTTGGTGACATTCTTCTATCATTATGTTGGAACATCCTGTCTGTGTGTTTTACACCGGACCTGGTTCCGTCTTTATTATTATTCCGTTGGAACATCCTGTCTGTGTGTTTTACACCGGACCTGGTTCCGTCTTTATTATTCTGTCAAAATATCCTGTCTGTGCTATACGCCGGACCTGGTTCCATCATTTATTATTCCGCATTTATTATTCTGTTGGAACATCCTGTCGGTGTGAATTTCACCTGACCTGGTTCCGTTATTTAGTATTCTGTTGGAATAACCTGCCTGTGCGAAGTTCCGCATGCATGGTGATTTATGTTGTTATTCGATTCTTTATTATACTCAGTTGGTTAAAGTTTTGACTTCTATACTCCATGAAATTAGTAGAATATACTTGATATTTGCGCTTCATCCAGTATCTTTTCAGGAAAATATTCTTCTGAGCGTTCTTGAATTTTACACCACAAAACAGTATCGTGTGGACAATTTGGACGTTATTGGTTCATGGAAAAATTAATTCTTGAACTTGTTTTATTAAATTCTTATATCATTGTCATCATCCTCATGTTTATGTTATGTTGAAAGTCATTTGTGGCCTGTAGTGCATAGATGGACTTGGTATGATTATGACCAGGGATTATGCGGTGTAATCATGACCGTAATATTACAAATGATGTGGAAAAAGTCCTCATTGGCCCGTAGTGCATTGATGGACAGTTTTTGGTATGATTATGGCTATGGATTCTCTTCGGCCGTAGTGCAAAGATAATTGTTTTATGGCATGATCAGGACCGTTGATGAAAACACGATTATCTTTGGCCCGTAGTGCATGGATAATTCGTGGTCGTGATACTAAAGAATGTCCTTGGCCTGTAATGCAGGGATGATTTAATGATGTGGATTATTTATTGAGCTGAGTCTCAGCGATAAAAGTGATGAAAAACTTTTTAAATCATAAAAGATAGTAGATTCAATTCTCTCTACTTGACTCTTTTAATGGATTGCTTGTTCCGCTGCAGTTAAACTTGATGTCTATTATATTTTATCAGTTTAACATTGTTGGAGACTAGTGATAATTTATTCTGCATTATCTTAGTCATAATATTTCTTACTGGGCTAGTTGAGCTCACCCTTTCTTTCACTGTTCTCTTCAAGAAATGAGAACATAGCAGGGACTAGTCGGGGAATGGAGTGACGGTCCAGAGGATAGCATTAGTAGTCCTCACTATTCTGAGAAATAGTCTATTAATAATTGTAATGAGGACTCCTTTTGAGTTTGTATGATCTCTAGTAGACAATTATTGTATTCAAACTCACAGTTGTATTTTATCGTATGATACACGACAGTGGTATTAATAAGTTGTATTTGAATTCTGTACCATGTATCTGGCGACTCAAAATGGGTGATGTATACCTAATTTTGGGGGCGTCACAGTTGGTATCAGAGCTTAGGGATATGATCCCTGGCTAAGATGTGAGGCTAGAACTAAGAGGGGAGAGACGGGGAATTCCTTCGCTAGTACGACCTACTTAAATTTATTTTGTATTTAAATTAGTTGGTCAAAGTTTAGAGATATTATGTTACATGTCAATTAATCTTTGTTTTGTGGCAGTGTTTAAAAATGGCATCCGAGAATGTTGAGATTATCAATGGAGCACAGGAGACCGTTGAGTCTCCACAGATCAATAATCAGGATAATGTGCAACTAGAGGACAATACTCCTCATGAAAATAATAACACCGATGAAATGGTGAATGATGGGATGGTCAAAGACTTTATGCAATTCATGCAACAACAGGCTAAGGCAGCTCCTGTCCAAAATGCAGGTAGAAATACTGATAACTCTCGGACGGTCACCGCTAAGAAGTTTAAGGAGCAATTCATGCAACAACGGGAGAAGGCGGCTCCTGTTCATAATGCAGGAGAAAACAATGGCAACCCACGGTTGGTCACTACTAAGCAGTTCAAGGAGCTGGGACCACCGGAGTTTTTGGGAAAGCCAGAACCACTTAAGGCGGAGACGTGGTTAAAGCAGATCACCAAGATATTTGATGTCTTGGGATGCTCCGAGGAGCAAAAGGTTCCTTTTGCCACCTTTATGTTGCGTGAAGAAGCAGATCATTGGTGGGAATCTGTAAAACGTACCCAGACTGACGCACTCAAGATGTCTTGGGAGAAGTTCCAAGAGCTGTTCAACGACAAGTACTTTCCTAAAAGTATTCGTCACATGAAGGAGGTAGAGTTTATCAAGCTAGAGCAAAACAATATGACCGTGTTGCAGTACGAGGCTAAGTTTGCGGAGTTGTCCCGGTTTGCATCCCATTTGGTCGATAATGAGGAGCGAATGGCGCGAATGTTTCTGCGAGGTTTGAAACCCGATATACGTCAATACCTCATTTCTCATAAACTTTGTTTATATTCAGATATTGTGAATAGAGCTCAGTTAGTGGAGCGCGATAATGAGTTATCACAACCAAAAGGTAATGACCAGCAACACGATAATAATCATACCGGTGGCAACGGTCATCGGAACAATGATAACCATTGCGGGGGAAATTATCATACCAAGAATGGTAACCACTTCGGTGGTAATCATGGCCAAAATAATAAGAATGGACATTTCAAGAAGAGAAGGTTCAATAATGACGTAATGACGTCAACACCAGCAACCGTTGTTAAGGAAGAAGAACGACCACCTGTCGTATGTTTCAGATGCGGACAGGAGGGACACATCCGTCCAAACTGTACGCAGCAGTCCAAAGCATGCTTTAATTGCAGAAGAGAAGGTCACCTAGCTCGATTCTGTCGTATGATGAAGTCAATTCCAGCTGGGATAATGATGCCAAAGGATGTCCCAGACATGCCAAAGCCGGTAGTTTAAGAGAGAGCGTTTTTTTTTCTCTTGTGACGAGGAACCTGAATAAAATTATCACGGGTAAGTTAATCATAAGCTCTTACGAAGTCTATACCGTGTTAGATACCGGTTCTACTCACTCTTTTATTTTACCTAGTTGTGTTCAATGTTTGTACTTAACTCCAAAGAAGTTAAACTTTGATTTATCTATTGAAACTCCATTGGGAGAAACCTTCGTTACCTCCACTGTTTATAAATCTTATTTGATTCAAATCGACACTTTCACGTTACGTGTTGATCTTGTCTCTTTAAAAATACTTGTCTTTGATGCTATTTTAGGAAACGATTGGTTAACTACTCATCATGTTTTTCGTAAGGTTATTAGCTTTCATATTCCTAACCAACCTATTATGCGAATTTAAGCAACCAAACCACTAAATTCAATCATTGTCATATCAAGCCATAAGTAAATAGCCCCGATCCTTTTGTTGATGACTTCCTTGTGTGGAATGGACCGAAGCCAGACTTTCTGTAGGCGACGTCGTGAATAACGATAACAAGTTGATAGGTATCATTGTGAGCTGCTATCTAGGTTAAGGGATAGAAGTCACAGTTGGTATCAATGTGACGTACTATCCAAGTCTTGAATGGGAGTAACAGTTTTGAATGATATTTTTATCATTAATAAATATCTTGACGTATTCCTGAAGAATTCTTAGCCTACCCCAGAGCGTGAAATCGAATTTTGTATTGACACCGGTACGAAACCTATTTCTTAAACCCTCAAATATTTTATTCACCTAAAAAGAACGTATAACGTGCCAAAGATGTTGGCTCGAGCTGTTGAAGATTACGATCGTACCATGAAATATTATCGTGGGAAAGCGAACATGGTAGCTGACGTTTGAGTAGAAGATCGTATGCGTTTACAAGTTCGAATATACGAACTCACGTGAAGATAACGAATATACAAGTAGAATCGAATTTAATCGACAAAGTTAAAGCCGCTCAAGCTACACACTCGGAGCTGAAGAATGTGAAGAATTAAGAAGGTTCAAGAGGGCGTTATTTTAGAAGCAAGAATTGATGAATAGAGGAAGTCTAAACGCTTGATTTTATTGGCCCATTTGAAATCCTTGATTGAGTAGGAATTGTGGCTTATAGACTCGTTTTACCGCCAAATATATTGCGTGTTCATAACGTTTTTTTTTTGTATCGATGTTACGTAAATATGTGGACGACCCAAACCACATTATTAATTTAGAATCGGACGAGATAGCGGATGATTTAACGTTTGAAGAGATACGTGTTACAATCTTGGGTAAGAAGAATCGTATTCAACACTCAAAGGTTATATCTCAAGAGTTAGAATTGGAAGTGAAGTCAAGGTATTCTCACCTGTTCGGCATACCAGGTACGTACGTAAATTTCGAGGGCGAAATTCCATAAGGAGGGGAGATTGTGAAACCCCAGATTTTATGAATAAAGAATTAATTTTCTCGAAATAATTTTTTTATATTATGGTGTGAATTTGAGATAATATTATAGTTGTGGGTAGTATTTATAAATTTTGCAAAGTATGCAAGTTGTTATATTATATTCGATTGGTCAGGGAATATTCTTTGTGTCGGAAAATATTCGTACGACGGTACAATTATTGGTGGACCCCACAACTGGATTATTGTCGGATTGAGAAAACGACAAAAATATTTTATTGAAAATAACGGCGGAAGTTTTACCGTTGATACTGTTGAACTACTGGGTAGTAAAAGTACAGTAATACGCGTTGTTGCATAGTAGCACACGGTATTGATTATTGATATTTATGTGAGAAGTCGCTCAGTTTGATTCAATTATTGTCGATTAATAATATGAATTATTATAGCGATGATGACGTTTTGTTTTATTCGTATTATTAACTTAATAAAACAGAAACATCTTTTTATATAAAATAGAATACTTTATTAAAGTTATTCTATAAATAGAATATATTATCTTTTATTATGCATAGTGTCGCATAGTGTTTTGCATAGTGTTGCATAGTGTTTGCATAGTAAAAATCTTTTTATATAAATAGAATATATTATATTTTATTTAAAAGATTTTTCTTTAAATATGGACCGTAAGATTAAAGTAAATCAATCTGGACCGTTCATGGATTAGTTACTATGCATTCCATTTTCCTATAAATAGAAGCTCATTCCTTCATTATTTTCTTACGAATTCATTGAAACTCTAGAGAGAGAAATTATAGAGAGAAGCTATAGAGAGAAAGAAGAAGAGTATTCTGCTACTTCACTACTTCTATATCCAGTTTCTGTTACGGTAAGGGGTGTTATTCTTTCTTATTCATGAAGAGAACTATTGTTATTCCATTTCTTAATATTCTGTTGGAATAACCTGTATACGCGGTCTACCCTATACTTGGTGACATTCTTCTATCATTATGTTGGAACATCCTGTCTGTGTGTTTTACACCGGACCTGGTTCCGTCTTTATTATTATTCTGTTGGAACATCCTGTCTGTGTGTTTTACACCGGACCTGGTTCCGTCTTTAATATTCTGTCGGAATATCCTGTCTGTGCTATACGCCGGACCTGGTTCCATCATTTATTATTCCGCATTTATTATTCTGTTGGAACATCCTGTCGGTGTGAATTTCACCTGACCTGGTTCCGTTATTTAGTATTCTGTTGGAATAACCTGCCTGTGCGAAGTTCCGCATGCATGGTGATTTATGTTGTTATTCCATTCTTTATTATACTCAGTTGGTTAAAGTTTTGACTTCTATACTCCATGAAATTAGTAGAATATCCTTGATATTTGCGCTTCATCCAGTATCTTTTCAAGAAAATATTCTTCTGAGCGTTCTTGAATTTTACACCACAAAACAGTATCGTGTGGACAATTTGGACGTTATTGGTTCATGGACAAATTAATTCTTGAACTTGTTTTATTAAATTCTTATATCATTGTCATCATCCTCATGTTTATGTTATGTTGAAAGTCATCTGTGGCCTGTAGTGCATAGATGGACTTGGTATGATTATGACCAGGGATTATGCGGTGTAATCATGACCGTAATATTACAAATGATGTGGAAAAAGTCCTCATTGGCCCGTAGTGCATTGATGGATAGTTTTTGGTATGATTATGGCTATGGATTCTTTTTGGCCGTAGTGCAAAGATAATTATTTTATGGCATGATCAGGACCGTTGATGAAAACACGATTATCTTTGGCCCGTAGTGCATGGATAATTCGTGGTCGTGATACTAAAGAATATCCTTGGCCTGTAGTGCAGGGATGATTTAATGATGTGGATTATTTATTGAGCTGAGTCTCAGCGATAAAAGTGATGAAAAACTTTTTAAATCATAAAAGATAGTAGATTCAATTCTCTCTACTTGACTCTTTTAATGGATTGCTTGTTCCGCTGCAGTTAAACTTGATGTCTATTATATTTTATCAGTTTAACATTGTTGGAGACTAGTGATAATTTATTCTGCATTATCTTAGTCATAATATTTCTTACTGGGCTAGTTGAGCTCACCCTTTCTTTCACTGTTCTCTTCAGGAAATGAGAACATAGCAGGGACTAGTCGGGGAATGGAGTGACGGTCCAGAGGATAGCATTAGTAGTCCTCACTATTCTGAGAAATAGTGTATTAATAATTGTAATGAGGACTCCTTTTGAGTTTGTATGATCTCTAGTAGACAATTATTGTATTCAAACTCACAGTAGTATTTTGTCGTATTATACACGACAGTGGTATTAGTAAGTTGTATTTGAATTCTGTAACATGTATCTGGCGACTCAAGATGGGTGATGTATACCTAATTTTGGGGGCGTCACATTCACAGTTCCTACGACCTTGCCTTCGTTCTTCTTCTCCTTATTGTAGAGGCTCATGGCCTCACTCCCCTCCTCAGCTATAATAGCTTTTTCTATGAGTGTTGCAAAAGTGTTGATCTGCAACACCGCCACCTTGTTATAGAGCCAGGGTTTTAATCCTAGCTCAAACCTTCTTGTTTTCCTAGCCTTCGTATTAACTTGATGCGGAGCGAACCTAGCCAAATCATTAAACTTAGCAGTGTATTCTGACACCGTCATATTGTCCTGTTTTAATTCTAGAAACTTCACCTCCAAACTAGCCTTCATACTAGATGAAAAATAATTTTCAGAAAACAAAGTTTTGAACCTATCCCAAGTAACTATTCCTTCTCCTGCCCTCGCCTGATTTGTTTCCCACCAAAAGTTCACCTCCCCTTTCATAATGTAGGTGGAAAAAGCGGTCTTTTGCCCCTCAGCTACCCTAGCTATTACAAACGCCTTTTCAATTTTCTTAACCCAAGTCTGGGCTTCTACAGGGTTAGTTGTACCTCTGAATTTTGGCGGTCCTACAGCCTTAAAATCTTTGAAGTTTGCCAAGCGATTATCCGGCTGGTTCCCTGTGACTGGCATTCCTTGTTGTATAGCATGTGCTACCATGTTTGCAAAGTGTCGCATCGGTTCTGCTTGTTGTTGTCCCTCAGCGTTGTTGACAGATTCTTTTTCCCTTTGATTTCGAGTTTGTCATCTTGGCGGCATTATCTGATTAAATAAAATATAATTTATTCTTTATTAACTTATAATCTAAACCATATCGTATAAGTTTAATATATTATACTTGTCACAAACATAGATTCATATTCATTCAACGATTTCAAAATACTTTACATAACATAGCACATACTGCTTTAAACATCAGCTATCCCTTTGTGACTACAAAAGTTAGGATTTACTACACCATTTGTACAAAAGTTTTATAATATTACATTACACATGCATACTATTCATATATATTACATTAAACAGACCTACACAACAAAACCTATACTGCCTATTCACTACACCATTTTTTTGGACAACCTTTCACCTGATAACCTTCCAATCCACAAATAAAAATGCACCTGGTTTATAGTCGGGACAATAAAGAGAGGTATGTCCCTCATAGCCGCAAATATAACATATCTTTTTCCATTTCTTCTTATCAGATTTTCCTAAGTCGTGGTCTTTTATCTTTCTTTTCCCCTTCTTGCTCGGAGCTGCACTCGATTTGTTGTTTATGGCTCCCATCTGATCAATTTGGATTTTAAGCTTATCTTGTTCTTCCATTGTTTCTATTAAGGCTTTTCGCAATTGACTATTTAGAACCTTTTCTATTTCCCACAGCTTTTCCAGAGAAGAAATCGTGTTCCTCAGATTCTGCCCCTCTATTGATGCTTGATCAGCTTCAACTTTTGTGTCTGAATCACTATCTGTCAGTTCCACCATTTCCGTATCCGGTACTACGTTTTCCATAATAACTACCTCCTCCGAGTAATTTTTATTGTGAGCCTCTATTTCAGCTTTTGGCTTTGATATTAGCTCGGGTGTATGGATTTGATCCTTCTCCATGCTATAAGCATATAACAAGCCTTTTCCACCAGACATCTACACACATAATTATCCTGATTAGCATATAGTATATACACACAACAAATAATAGTTTTATATAAGTTATCTTTTATTTTTTTGATGATGAATTTATCCAACTCATCTCCTTTTAAACTTTATATGAGTTATTTGTATTTTTAACGTCTCCCTCTGTTCTAAGGTTATAGCCTAAGGTCTATCCCGCCTAAGGTTTCTAACCTTAAAGCTCTGATACCAACTTGTCATGCCCCCAAATTCAGGTACTTGAAACCCGGACTTGGTGTTTCACGATACCATTTCTATGAACGGAATAATACTAATAATAATAACAATAATATAGATACCAAACTTAATTTACAAATTTATCAGAGTTTAAACCCAAGTACGTAACCTTTAATACATTCATTACAATACATGATACTAAAAATATAATAGTCTTAAAAAAGACTAGTTATTAGCTAAAAACATTTTAAATTAAGCAAGGATGAGCATTTGAGTGCCCATCAAATACTAGAAATTATAAATATTAGCTGAAAGGATTAAATATTTTCTTTGTACGACACTTCTACAATGAACAATAGTTACGAAGTAAACTGAACCAATAATAATATATTAATTCTATATCAAATTTTTGAAACTACGTATTGACTATATCTGGGGATTAGTCGACAGACTATGAACATTTTTTTCTATTTTCGAAAAGGTTAAACAGAACTTCATATATAAACCGTCATAACTTACAGGCACGGGGGGTGATCAGCCCGTTATGCCTTGTATTTATCAATACTACATGCAATAACGATATTATCATTCATCTATATGCCTTTGGCGCACAAAAAATTTTCCCATATACGAGATGTTCATACTTAGTCGGGATTCCAAACCAAAACAATTCGATTGGATAATAGTAAGTTTTATCTTGTTCAACAATAATCTATAAGTTTGTGTCTAGCCAAATCAATTAGCTTAGACGGCTTTTAAGTTAACATATACATACCAAAAATTTATAAATGTGTATCAACATGTGATCAAATACAATGATTATCCAAGTGAGGACACTTGTAGAACCATATATAGAAATTAATAAACATAATAAATATTTGAATTATAATATAATACTATGTTGATAAACAATGATCGGATATAATATATATAACAATAGGGTTAATAATCTGGCACAATAATAATATAATCCTGAAACATTCTTACTTATGTCCATTGTATAAAGTAAATGCAAAGGTAGGATACTTGCCTGGTCTGCTACTTACAATACGTAACTTAGTTTTATCTTTTATACAGCAACCTATCATTAATAAGATCATTCGTTTGATTAGAATATTATATCATAACACATAGTACTGCTATTTGCAGTCAGCACATACCCTAATCACATTGTCACATATGTTTAGCAGTCATTGAATCATAAACAAACACGTATCTAATCCAATTATCTAAGTCCGAATTAATTTCTAAAATATTTCGGTGTACCGACGACTTTATCGGGTAAATATCGAGTCTAAAATTGTATTCTGTAGTTCAATATTCTTTTATATATTTTAAATATCAGTCGTATTATTTTTCATAGCCTTATAATAATTTTTAAATAATTATTATAATTTATCATGATTTTTCAAACTCCGGAATCATTTTTAAATGATTTAAATATTAAATAATTCTATTATCATTAATATTTAATTAATATTAAATTATTAATGAAACCATTGCCAAAATATTAAAGTTATTTATAATAACTTAAAATATTTTTAAAACATTTTTATTACTCTTACATGATTTTTAAAATAATTAAAATCATTTTTAACTAATTATCATTAATATTTAATAATTAATGTATTATTTATCAAAATATTAAAAGTCATTAATTATAACTCAAAATATTTTTAATTCATTTATTTCCTTTTTAAATGATTTTTAGATTAATAAACCCATTTTTAAATTATTTATTTATTATTATTATTAAATAACTCTAATATTATTTAATTTTAAATTATTAATGAAATTTACCTTTAAATATTAAAAGTTATCTTTTATAACTTAAAATATTTTTAAAACATTTATTTTCATTTAAAATGATTTTTCTAATATTAAAATCATTTTTAAACTAATTTATTTATTATATTTATTAAATAAATCTAATATCATTAATATTAAATAATTAATGAAATTTGTCTTAAAATATTAAAAGTTATATTTTATAACTTAAAATATTATTAAATACCATTTTATTATTTAAAATCATTTTTAATATAATAAAATCATTTTTAATCAATTTATTTAATACATTTATTAAATAAATTAAATATTAATAATATCCAAATAAATATTAATATTTATGAAAAATATGTCAAATTATTAAAAGTTAATTTTTATAACTTAAAATAATTTTTAAAACTATTTTTGGAATTTTTAATAATTAATTTCTATTTTTAATTGATTTTTAGAAATTAATTAATTAAAATTAACAAAGTCTGTCGCTAAAGCCTTTGGAGACAAAAACTATGACACCTCCAAATCTGGGTTACCTGACCCCCGAGTTTGGTGCTCACGATCTATAATATAAATAATATTTAACTACCCATTTAATTTATAAATAAGAATAGACACTTCATTAACTGATATAGTTAATAAATTAACCCATGTTCTCTAACCTTAACATTACAAACATACCCTTAAGTTATACAAAAAGGGTTCACAAATACAACATAATAGTAATATTTATAAAATTATGATATTACTATGCCTTTGCCTTTGTTCTTCACAACACCTCCTGCCACTTCGTCCCTAGCTGAAAAGTTTTATTTAGCAAGGGTGAGCAACAAATTTTCCCCGCAATTTAAGATATACAATGAATGTATAAGTATTAGAATAATAGAATATTTATTTTGATAGAATGACACCAAAGTTCGGGGAACTTTGAAATAGCTTAACAAATCTCTAATTACTAACAAGTCTTCTCACAATCTATGCAACACAATAATTTGATAATGAAAGAGTACAACGCTTTCAAAGTTTCTATGATATTCTATTGAATAATCAAGAATCAATTCTACGAAATAACAAAGTGGAATGTTTTCCATATTTATGTTGAGCGATCCATTGGATCTAGAACTTCTCTTCTCGGGTATCTATCAACGATTTACTTTGATATATACGCAAGTGTATCAGATAATCATAAAGATTAAATCATACCCCTCTGCAAGTATAACAAGTTATCAGCTTTATTATACCATATATTATGCATAATACTTAACAGTGCGCAATGGCCGAATATATGACCTAAAATGTTCCCTTTATATAAAAGGTTGTTCTTCTCAGTCTTTGAATCAGGATTTGATTTAACAACGAAATGCAATGATTTCAATATCTAATCACTTCTCTTCTCTTCTATTCTCAAAACTATCAAGTTTTTCTTTTCTGATCTAGCTGAAACAACTGTCATTGATCTATCAATAATAATTGAATTCTCTTCTCTTCTTGAACCTATAAAGTTCTAACAAATGTTCGTCTAGCCAAAAAAATTAGCTAAGACATGTTTTAATACGATTAAACAATAGACAGAATTTAACTGTACTATTTGAAATCAATAATAGATTGTACGGATATGAATATCCAACAACAGTTATTCTACAAGTATATTCTCAGAATCACTAATTCAATTTGAATTATTAAATATGTGTTAACTGCGAATAATCAACACTAAATTATTGGACGTGGTCTAATCAATAATAATTAACCACCATAATAATTGAACAGTATTAACTCAAGGTTGAGTTAGGAAATTTGCCTTGCGCATTGATTACTGCTACACAATATACTTATCTGCTTTCGAAAGACCTATAACCAATAATATTGGTCTCACAATTAGCACAATAATTCACAACACGTAATACTGTAATTTACAGTTAATACTTCTCCTAGACACATTACCACATAGTCACATCAGTATTTATAACCTATATAAACAATTATCAAGTCTAACTAGTTCTGTCTGGTTGGACTTTGGTCTCATCTCGGTGTACTGGTTACCCTATCCGACAATTAACACTTATATTGTCAATTAAACTTGGTCTGTAATCTTCACTATTATTTTAGATAAGTCAAATATCATTTAAAACATTTTTCGGAAGCTTTTAATAATTTATAAATAATTATTATAATTTATAATAATTTTTCAAACACTGGAATCATTTTTAAATGATTTAAATATCGAATAATCTTATCATCATTAATATTTAATTATATTAAAATATTAATATCATATTTGTCAAAATATTAAAGTTATTAATAATAACTTAAAATATTTTTAAATTATCAATATTCTACTTAAATGATTTTTAGAATCATTAAAATCATTTTTTAACCATCACCATTAATATTTAAATATTAATAAAATTATTATCCAAATATTAAAGTCATTAATTATATCTTAAAATATTTTTAAATCATTTTTTTTATTTTTAAATCATTTTTAAATTAATAAAATTATTTTTAATTCATTTATTTAATATAATAATTAAATAAATCTAATATCATTAATATTAGTTTATTAATGAGAATTCTCCAAAAATATTAAAAATTATATTTTATTATTCAAAATATTTTCTAACACTTTATTCTAATTTAAAATGATTTTTAAATCAATAAAATCATTTTTAACTTATGTATTTAATACAATAATTAAATAAATCTAATATCATTAATATTAAATTATTAATTAAAATTCTCTAAAAATATTAAAAGTTACATTTTATATCTCAAAAGATTTTTAAATACTTTATTCTTATTTAAAATGATTTTTATAATATTAAAATCATTTTTCTCTAATTTATTTAATACACTAATTAAATATCATTAATATTCGAATAATTATAAATATTAATGAAAAATATCTGAAATTATTAAAAGTTATTTTTTATAATTTAAAATAATTTTAAAAACTATTTTTGTAATTTTTAGAATTTATTTTCTATTTTTAATTAATTTCTGAAAAAATCAGAAGTTAAATCTATTTAATCTGTCATTGTAGGCCTTTAGCAACGCTTGTCTGCCGTGTTAGGTGTTCTTGGCTCAAGAACACTAACAGTCAGTGTTTAAAGGGGTCACATTTGACCGCGATTGATTCTCTTTGTAATGCATTTCAGGGCTATCTGGAACTGTGATTGTGTAATAGGAATGTATCACAACAATCTCAAATCATCATTTAGGTCATAACACAAACCAACACGAAGATCTGATCTCCCAAAGTAGCTGTCAGACAGCTCCTGGGTTTTTTAGGTAACCCAGAAACCCAGCAGCGTCGAGGGTCCATTATCTAGTTCACTTCATTTGGTGTTCTGGTCATTAACTGGACATTATAATGATTCAAATCTATAGTCCATGTGTCAAAGAACATTTATATAACAACATCGCAGTTCAACAATATCCAAATCGTCAGATTTAGAGCGGTCAAGCTATGTCAGAGGGCGAGTTCTTATGGTTTTTGGAAATTCCAGAAACTCAAAATCAGTCTCGGATGGCTACTTTGACCATCTCCTACCTCTAACATAGTTGTTGTTTAAGGGGTTTTAAGGCATAGATCTATAGTCCAGACAGCAGACTACACATTGATTACAAAAACATCAACAAAACTCACAAAACCTGACAGATCAAGGAACGTGAAAATGTTGTCAGACACGATTTTTAAATTTATGGGTTGCCCAGATTTTCACTGGTAATGCCCGGTTAACAGGTTTTGACCAAGAATAAAATGAAATCTAGACATGTGATGAATGTGTTTATACTTCCAGATCACAGATCACAGACCACACATTAAGCTATAGATCTAAAACATAAAATATCAAAAATCATAAACAGACAGAGATCTATTTCCACTAACATTAGCTTGTCAGACGACCTTATAGCTCAAGAACCGTTTTTAAAAAACACCATTTTAAGGCACTTTGATGCTATGGGTCATCATAGATCATCTTAAAACACCTTCTAGCAAACATCTAAACACATAAACACGAAATCATTCTTTGCATACAAGATCAAAGTAGGTTTAGGGTTTATACCTTATATTATCCAATCCTTGATCTAAGCTCTTCTCCACTGATCTTGATGATCTAGGGGATGGTTATGTGACTGAAATACTTAAGGAATTCGGAGGTTTGAGAGACATGGAGATGTTGAGAGTAAGATAGCAAAATAAGAAAATTGTGTGACTTTCTCTCTCTTTTATCACCTAAATAATTGATTCAATGAATCCTCTCATGCTTGGTGGCGATTTGGATCAGTGTATAGCTGAGACAATAGTCAATTGGCTGCCTTTAGTTGGTCA
This sequence comes from Panax japonicus, assembly GCA_020205505.1. Classification (NCBI taxonomy): domain Eukaryota; kingdom Viridiplantae; phylum Streptophyta; class Magnoliopsida; order Apiales; family Araliaceae; genus Panax; species Panax japonicus. The sequence goes on from JAINUV010000404.1 coordinate 24,311, forward strand.
CCAACTAAAGGTTTAACAAATTTTACAAGTAACCTAATAAAAAAAATCCATAAAGGGCATTTTAGTCATTGTTCTTATAATTTTAATGGCATGATGGTCAATTGTCCAAACCTTTAGAGTTTAACCCTTAGGGTTTAACCCTAAGGTTCTAACCCTTAGGTTTTACAAACTCCAATTCTAAAATTTTCTAATTAAGATTTTTAAATAGAAAATTAAGATTTCTAAATTAAAATTAGGGTTTTAAATAGAAATTAATATTTCTAAAGTTTAATTAGGGTTTCCTAATTATATTAACGCTTACTAATCACTTTAGGGCTTACTAATTAGGATTAGGATTTCCTAATTAGGGTTTAGGATTCCCAAATTTAAAATTAGGGTTTCTCAACTTTCGATTAGGGTTTCTAACCGTGCGTTAGGGTTTCTAATCCGGAGATTAAGGTTTTAAATCCCTTATTAGGGTTTACTAAATTTAAACCTTACCCGATCAATCATTGATCACTAATACCATACAGTACAAACACGCACTCATTAATATAATTATTTTAATTATATTTCCTATTGAATCCCTATCCGTAACTAGAGTTAGGGTTTCTATTCTCCGTTAAGCACAACTATACTCTTAATTTATTAGTCACTACACAAATTGACCCCTTCTAGAGACTCGTATCACAGATACTTGTCACTAAATCGATAATTAATATTAATATTAATTAAAAAAAATTTATTCATAAAATTCGGATTATTCGAAATCTCGGGTTATCACAGAAATCGTCGCCTTAGGTGTTCTTAAGGCTCAAGAACACTCATACGCCAGTTTCGAGTTAGCTAGTTTGACCAAGTTTAGTTCGTAAACTGTAATATTTTTGGGCATACTTCTGGTCATAACTTGTAGTACTAGTACCATACTACAAGCTCCAACAATCAACATAATCAAACAACAACTAACGAAGGAGATCTAAGCCTCCAAAGTATCTGTCAGAGCTGTTCTTCATTTCTGGTTTACTCAGAAATGAAGAATAGTTCAACTGTCTTACTTTGGTCTTCTATAACTTGTGATTCTTGTAGAGGTTTAGTGATCTAAGGGTTCCAGGTTGTAGTAAACATGTAAAAGAAGAGATCTATCACATAATATACATATAATAACATCACAAACAACAGATCCAGTCTGGTCAAACCATGTCAGAAGAAATGTTCATCGGTTTTTTGGGTTACCAAGAAAACAGATGTCACGGTCGTTCTGCCTGGTATAACCAATCATTACTTTCAACATGTTTATTGTTTATATGATCTAAAGACACTATCATGTAGTATAAACAACATACTACAACTTAGATACAAAATCAAGAACATATTATCAAACCACTGTCAGATTCGTGCCCACAAAAATCCTGTCAGAGCTTCCTGGACATGTTCTGGGTTACCCAGATTTCGTATGGTCATGGCCAGTCAACGTGGTTTGACCGGCCATAACTTGTAATCTAGACACGATCTAAGCCTGATTCCAGATCTAGATCGAAGACCGCATATCAAACTACATATCTAAAACATAAAACAACAAATATCATGATCAGATAAGAATCTAGAGCCACTGACATTCGTTGTCAGACCACAATTTAAACTTTTTTCAGATTTTGAAAATCTTCAAATTCGAGCCTATAGATGTTATAGATCTAACATCTATCAACCTAGATTATCATTATGTACTATATTCAACATGTTTTAACATAAAAACACAACATTTAACATAGGATCAAAGATCAGATTTAGTTTTAGGGTTTATACCTCTTATGAACAATCTTTTAATTCTTGGCTACTGATCTGTTATAGGTGTTAGTGGGGCTTTGTTTGGGACTGGTCTAGCAATTAATTTCGTGGGTCTTGAGCTTGAGAGAATTTGGTTGAGTGTTGGGGCAAAATGAGCTAACAAAATGTTATTTTCTCTCTCCTAATCTATTTATACAACTTAGATGCAATGAACATGAATGATTATGTGGCTTGTTGGTGATTATTTAGAGCACATGGGGTTGTTAGATTTGTTCACCAACTCCATATCTTGCTAGATTTACAAGTTATCAAAAAAATAATGCAATAACGGCAAAATGGTCTTTTGACTTTCCAATTTAATGGCAATTTTGTAAACTTGGCAAACCCTTTGGATTTGACCCTTAGGGTTTGACCCTTAGAGTTTAACCCTTAGGGTTTTTCAAAAATTAGATTTCTAGGATTTCATTTTTGGGTTTAAAATAAAATACAAAAAAATAGTTTCCAAAAATATAAATTAGAGTTTACTAAATATAATTATTTTTGTAATTACATTACTTGAACATTTAGGGTTTAAAATCCACTACATAGCATTAGGGCTTATAAGTTATAATTAGGGTTACCAAAAAGTAATTAGGATTTCAATTTACTAATTAGGGTTACTAATTTTAGAATTAAGGTTTTTAGTTAATTAGGGTTTCCAAAAATTAAAAAGGGTTTTCCTAATTAACATAATTAAATCCTATAAAACACAACATAAATCATATAACACAATTACTACACCGTCTTGAACGCGTAATTAACTTTTAAATTAGGGTTTAACCAATTAAGATTAGGATTTTGTCATGTTACATAAAAACTGTTCGACACATTAATATTACACACATACAGTACATATTTATTGCATTTAAAAATAATAATATTATATTATTATTTCCATTCCTTAGCCAAAAATCCAAAATTAGGGTTTGGATTCCATATCTGATTTATCTTGCATATATAGCATTATTAATTAAGTTAAAAATAATTAACTTGAATAATCTGAACAAATTCATATAATAAAATATTTATTATAATAATTCTAATAATTATTTCATATATTATTTAAATAATATATAATCATATTTTCATGGAAAATAATTAATAAAAACATTTCTACTATAAAATTAATTATTATTAGAATATAAATTATAATGATCAATAATTCTAAAATAAAATCATTTGTAATTATTCATGTAATAAATATATTTTATTTATCACATACATATATATCCACATTATCTTAGAACATATTCCCCATATTTATTTTAATAAATAAAAGAAAAATTATACGCAAAATTTTTGATTTATTTATATTGAAAATATCGGGTTATTACAGTCAACACCAACAACACAGCTGAGTATGAAGGTTGTATCATAGGGCTAAAACTTGCCCAATCAATGGGCATCAGACGGTTAACTGTCTTTGGAGATTCTGAGTTAGTAATCAGACAAACCACATGAATTTATCACACCAAAGGTCTACACTTGCTGCCTTACCATCGGCAGGTTTTACAGATGGCTTCGGAGTTTGAAGAAATATCCTTCCTCCATATTCCTCGGAATAGGAATGATTTACGGATCCACTAGCAACCTTGGCGTTCTTGATCAACATACATGACAAGGAAGATATGCCAACCCTCACATTTGCCCAACAAAGGCTCCAGCCTATGGGAATTATATTGGAGAAGTATCGGATGAGCTACCTCCCATCCAACACCCTTTGTATCAGCATATCAAGAAGTACTTACAAGATGGATCTACACCCGCTGAGGCGAGCCCGACTGAAAGAAGGCAGATCCATCAACTGGCTATGAAATTCAACTTGAGCAGAGATGCACTCTACAAAAGAGATGCAGGATTAGGTCTCCTCAGATGTCTGGACAAGGACCAAGCTCAGAGGCTCATGGATGAGATCCATGGTGGAGTAAGTGGCCCACACATGAGTGGCTGTGACGCCCCCAAATTACGACTGCCACTTGGTCACTCGAATTCGGTTCATCACGTGCTCAAAGTATTACCATAATAACTAAAATCATATATTTACAATGAAAGATCTAATTTAGAATAATATACAATGTTTTATTATAATTATTCCCCCAAGTCTCGCAACCTACAGTGCTTAATAGATTACATAATAATATCGAATAAAGAATTATTATATAATCCTACTTAAGCTTAAACATTGTCTGGAAATAGTCTTAATACAACATAATTAATTTAAACATAAAAGGGACAAGCTAGTCGGTAGCCTTGCCCTTGCCCTTGCCCTTGCCCTTGTCTTTCCCAGATACACCTCTCTATTCGGCCTTAATTGAAAGGTTTTAAGTAAGCAAGAATGAGCACAAATTGCCCAGCAAGTAATATACAACAAGGGTAAAGAGTTTTATAACACGAGTTTGAAATATCGAAGTATCACTTCTAAGATAGTTCAGGGTTTCAAGATAACATCATGAATACTGAATATTAACAATTCTTGGAATAAGAACGATAATTCAATATAAATTAATAGATATATACGAATTCAAAGGCTATCAAGGTATCCGACTGGATCACAATTTATACTGAGCAGTCACAAAGGACTATTGAACATCTACTAGAATTACCAATATTAAACTGATAACCCAAAAGAATCAAGTGTTATAGATGATAAGTCTAAAATAATTTAAGTTATGCATAACACCACAGTAATAATATACTCATGTGTCGGGGTTTCCAACAACATACATTTCCCTTACCTTAAGGGTTGTTCAACTCAGTTTTCAAGATTTCTGCACCAATCAATTGGTTTAGACAGTTTTATAAACATGCATATAATCTAGCCGAATCGAATGGCATAGATACTTAAACGATATTCAAGAACAATTACCAAGTTCATATGAATAATAGTTTTCCTCAATAGCTTATTCAATGAGATAAGCTTACAATATTCGTCGAATAAAATACACAAGAGGTAAAATACTTGCACAATGTAAAATAGGGTTTGGATACTTGCTCAATATAGATTTGAGTAAGGTTAGAGAACTTGTCTTAAGTGTAGTTTATCCACGTTAAGAAACTAACACTTTCGAATCCTATTTATAGCGTATTATACGTTCAAGATATTCATTAGCTAACAAAATCTTTAATCAAGCTTGACATGATTCAAGTATGCAGATATGGTACAAAATCAGTTTATACGCCATTACAAGTTCAACCTACGTATCTTTGTTTTGATATTATGCAAACCTCCTTTTGGACTTATCCTTCGAAAGTCAACATTAACCTTTATTTACATCACATAGCATGCTTCATAGCATATTAGTCATATATTACAAGTTAAACTAATCATATAGGCATGCTTCAAACATCAGTTCAAAAATAGAAGCTACTTAGGACTGCTGCACGGCGCATCTGCGCCCTGTCTAGGCTTAGGGACGGCGCAGCTACGATGTCCCCTGGTCAGACCAGAGCTGAGCTACTGCCTTTCAGTTTCTGCCCAATCCTTACACATCCATTTACTTATACTCTATCATATCTACATATCAGAGGTGTTCACATAATCCCATAATCGTTCTTGAGTTCATTTGTATAAGTTTGAACTTACGTCTTACATGGAATTCAAGCAAAACATTATCAAGCGGTTACCATGACTTGTTACTTAACTATATACCCACATAGAGATTTTAAATTATATTTAATGCACATACTTGTAGCATTCATATTGCTTGTTCATAGCTATTATTGTTTAAAGCTTGAAATCATGTTTTAAACTCATGTTTATTTTGAAATCATCATGTTCCATACATATAAATCACACTTAGAGATATTATAGATAAAACATGGCATCTTATCCCATTAGCATCTAGATATTCATGTGATGCAACTAGATTTTGAAAATATGTTCAAGTTCACTTTTGAAACTATTTTAGGCTTGAACTATGAAATCTAACACACATAAGACATCTTCAAAACTCTAAGCATAGGTAGTCAAGTTATGTTGTCATGCTTGCAAAGTCAGAACATACATGTCATACATATATATTAAGTTCGTTTCTAAGTTCCTAAATCCATTTTAAGCTACACACTTTCGTTAATCATGCTAAGGCAGTCTAACATGCTCACATTAGGTTCATGTAGCTATATATACCTCTTACACATGCTTGAATGCTAGTATATGACATAATGAGTGACTAACGCTTGGCAGATTGCAAAAATAGAAGCTCCAACTGAACTTAAGAACCGGCGCAGCTGCGCCTCAGTGTTAATACGGCGCAGCTGCGCTGTACCTGGTTTGAGCCAGGAACAGTAAACCTCGACAACTTTTTAGCCCAAACATAGAAATTAGTCACGAAATCATTTCTAAACACTCTTATAATAGTTTAAACATGCTTATATAGCCATATAACAACTATATGAACATCACCCAACCTCATTAACAACCAATTCCACAAAATCAAGAATTTGAAATTTTAAGAACTCGAGAACTCTACTTACAGATACTGAAATTGGAAAGCATGGAATGGAATTATACCTCTACAATATGAATGAACTTGCTACTAGTTGAACTCTTAAGCTCTTAGAACACTTGTATTCTCTCAATATTACACTACGCAATTCTCAAACAACTTCAAGCAACACCAACTGATAAACATGGCTGCTATTTATTGAAGAAGTCTTGACTGTGCATTGGTGTTACACAAGATGGAAATCCAAGGTGAAATGATATGAAACAATGGTTCATGAAGGGTGGCTCAACAACTCCATACCAACCACCTAGCTAACAATGATCATCTAGGATTTAGCCTTTTGAAGAATACATATTCTAGCTTCTATTTATTGTTCATTGTACTTGGTGACAGTAATTATGGGACAAGAGAGAAAATCTCAGCATTTCATGTTATCTAGGCTTGGTTGGTTTATTTAATTCCCATAATGTAATCTTAATGTACAATTGTTACCATATTAGGAATTAAATGATAAATTTTATACTGATCACATCATATAATTCATGTACATTTTATGTTAATGTCTACCCACATGCATATTGTTACATACCCATTTCATAATGTATTTATAACATATAGTTCCAATATGTGTAATCACATTGCCTCATACAATTTAGTTTTATAAGACTTAATATATAGCCACATAAATGTCACACCACACTATATAGTTATAAATTAATAACTTACTTATTTATGTTAAGTAAATAAATTATTCACCTCCTTGATTAATTACCACTAATATAATTTAATCCATTTCTTATTGATGAAATTATGGGTTTTCATAACCATTAATTATCGATAATATTCTTATTACATTTCTAGATATATTGCAAATAATAATAATCACATATTATTAATTAATTACAAAGAAATCAATATTTTCCCACGATTAATTAATATTAATTAATGGTTTAACCATTCCGTTATCGGACATAACACACTTTATTTCATGGTTTATCAATGTCACACATATCACATAATTATTCCATTTAATTTCCAAAGTGAAAAATTAGTTTTCTCCAACTGACTACTGGCGCAGCTGTGCCATTTTGTACTGCTGGGACGGCGCTGCTGCGCCGTGACCTGACTGTACCAAGACTAGTTTAGCTTCAACCCGAGTCAATTTTCATCGCTAAACTCGTTTTATACAACATGAATTACTGTCCAAACGAGTGTTACTACAAGTCTACGAGTGTATTGATTACTTATATGATATCACACGTTCAACACGATTATACTTCTTAATTCTCATTTTAATTTGCTTAATAGATTTCCTCGTTTCATGATATGCCACACAAGGCATTCAACAATCCTCATTATCAAATCACACTTCTTAATACGTATTGATCTAGCATGAATTAATTGTATTAACCAACTCATAAAACAATAACACTTATATTCACATAAATAGTATTTCCATTAATATATTCATTTTATAATACGTGAAAATTCTAGGGTATTACATCCTCCCCCTTATAAAAATTCCGTCCCGGAATTGCTACAAGGTTACACAAATAGATTGGGATAATCCATCATCACCCTATCTTCTAACTCCCACATAGCCTCCTCGACATCGTTGTTATGCCAAAGTACTTTTATAGAAGAAATAACTTTATTTCTCAAGGTTTGCTCTTTCCTATCAAGAATTTGAACAGAAATTTATTTGTGCGCTAAATTCTTCTCCACTTGAATGGGTTCATAAGAAATCACATGCTTGTAGTCTGGCTTGTACAGAAGCAACATGGATATGTGAAACACGTTATGGATGTGGTCCAAATCAGGTGGTAGTGCAACTTTGTACGCTACTTCGCCCACACGCTTGAGTATCTCGAACGGTCCTATGAATCTTGTACTGAGTTTTTCTTTCTTGCCAAAACGGATCTTTCCCTTCCATGGAGATACCTTCAGGAATACAAAACTACCGATTTCGCAATCTCGGTCTTGCCGATGCAAATATGCATACTTTTTCTAGCGATCTTGAGCTGCAACTAATCTAGTCCTTATCACTGTCACCACATCAGCGGATTTTTGTACTAACTCTGGTCCGAGTATTCTTCGTTCCCCGACTTCGTCCCAACATAATGGCATTCTACACTTCCTCCCGAAAGAGTTTCATACGGTGGCATGCCGATACTCGCATCGTAACTATTATTATACGCAAACTCGACTAAAGGTAGGTGGTCATCCCAATTTCCCTTGAAGTCCATCACACAAGTTCTAAGCATGTCCTCTAGAATTTGTATTGTTCACTCACTTTGTCCATCTATCTGACGATGATAAGTTGTAAGACCCCAAATTTTACGAATAAAGATTTAATTTCTCAAAATATTTTTTTTGAATATTATGGTGTGGATTTGAGATAGTGTTATAGTTATGGGTAGTATTTATAAATTTTGCAAAGTATGCAAGTGGTTATACAATATTCTTTTTGTCCGGGAATAATCGTACGACGACACAATCATTGGTGGACCCCACAACGGAAGTATTGTCGTAGTAAAAAAATGACAGAATTATCTTTTATTAAAAATAACGGCGAAAGTGTTACCGTTAAAACTGTTGAACTACTCGGTAGTAAAAGTACATTAATATGCGTGGTTGCATAGTAGCACACGGTATTGATTATTGATGCTTACGTGAGAAGTCACTAAGTTATACTCAATTATTGCTACAGTAATTGTTGCATCATATATCTCATATTATTGATTCAGTTATTGTCACAGTATCATCTGCATAATATGATATATTATTAAATCAATAATTGAGACGAAAAAGTTATTCATATTATTAAATTTCAATATTTACAATGTCTAGAAGTTCTGTCAAGGAGAGGTTTGGTCATCTAATTGCGCGCCAGTAAGGAGAAATCCTTATCGAAAAGCCCCCTCTTTCCTGTGAACGACCTGGTTGTTAAATATTGTGAGTTATAATATTAATGATGAATAAGTTCGTGTTGATTAAAGATGAATTTGATAGGTCCGTTGTGTTGCAATTATTGGTGTTAGTGGAAATCGACATCTATTCCGATGATAATTGATGTCTTGGGGTTATATTAATAAATCGGGTAATTTATCGGATAAATATACAATTAATTGCTACTAATTCACATGCTTATATAACTATTTGTTCACATGTGTGTAATATTGAATCACATTCTTGTACTATTAGGAGAGTTGGTGCAAGATTGATAATACTTGCATGACTAAGTTAAAAATAGAGGTATAGATTGAGGTACTATACTATAATTCATATTTTTCACATGATTATAACTATTGGATCACATTATTGAACTATTGATTCACATTATTTACTACTAGGGGAGGTGGTGTAAGTTTGATAATACTTGCAGGACTAAATTAAAAAGGAAAGAAAAATTAGAGGTATTGTACTGTAATATTTAGTGCCCCAAAATGTGCAATTATCGAAACTATATTTTTCTATAAATAGAAGCTCATTCTTCCTTCATTTCTCACCAATTCACGAAAGCTATAGAGCAATTATTATAGAGAGAAATTATAGAGAGAAAGAATAAGAGAAGTCTACTACCTCACTATTTCAGTATCCAGTTTTCTTCTAAGGTAAGGGGTATTATTTCTTATTCATGAAGAGAGCTATTGTTATTCCATTCCTTATTATTCTGTTGGAATAACCTGTATATGCAAAGTACCGCATACATGGTGAAATTCTTCTGTTATTCCATTCTTTATTATTATGTTGGAATAACCTGTATATGCAAAGTACCGCATACATGGTGAAATTCTTATATTATTCTATTCTTTATTATTCTGTCGAAATATCCTATCTGTGCGTTTACGCATGACCTGGTTCTATTATTTATTATTCTATCAGAATATACTGTCTGTACGTTTATGCATGACCTGGTTCCATTATTTATTATTTTGTTGGAATATCCTATCAGTGCGGATTACGCATGACCTGGTTCCATTCTTTATTATTCTGTTGGGAATAACCTGTATGTACGATCTATCGTATGTATGGTGAATTCTTATGTTATTCCATTCTTTATTATTATGTTGGAATAACCTGTCTATGTGGATTACCACATGCATGGTGAATGATCCTTAGTATTCATTCCTTATTAAATTGTGAAAATGATTTGTTTACGTGGATTATGATGAAAGTCATAATAAAAGCATTGGACTAATGAAAATCATGGGTATATGTAGTATTATTAAGTGTTATGATGAGTTATGTTGGTTATTATGTGAAAACATGAAAGTTTCTTAGAAATCACAAAGGGTTGAAAATCAAATTTTTGTGAAAATGGAACATGAAATTCAATTGACCATATCTCCTATTATATTTCGAATTTTTGAGTGTGGTCAAGTTCTAGAGTTAGATCTATGAGTTTTCTAACTTATCCAAGTAGAATCACTGGAAAAGATGTTGTAGATTTTTGTGTGGACTGATTTTTGCAAAGGAGTCAAAAACTGCAAAGTACTAAATAGCTACTGCCCAGAAATTTAAAAGGGCATTTTCGGCCATTTAATTTCTGATAAAAATTCCAGCCTTTTGGGACATGGAAATATATTGTATAAAGTACCTCCTAATCAAAAATAAGCTCAATCCGACTTAAAATGAGCAAGTTATGACTATTTCAATATTTAGGTTTTTCTGACGATAAACGCTATAACCGGAGTTCTATAACTCCGATGACCATGAAATTTAAACTAGAAGCTCACGCTAACATTTGTAAGATCCTTCCAAGATTTGGGAATTTCTGGAGTTAAACTTGAGGTAGCTAATTTCTTAAGGAATTAATTAGAAATTGATTTTTGAATAATAGTAAATGAATTTTAAAAATTCCGAGAAAAATATATGTTAAATATGGAACTATATTCTGCTAAATCCCAGAAAAAATATATTTTTGGGACTGATTTGGTATTTTTCATGAAAATGAAATATTTATGAGTAAATAAATTAAATATGTTACGTGAAGTAACAAAATTAGAAAATAGGATTTTATAGCTTGAGAATCCTATATAGGGTATATGCAGATTTTTGATGAGGGATTTGATCATTGGTGATGAAATCTTATGAGTATGGCATTTTGAATGATTAAATGCATTATGTGGTAAAGTGTAAACAATTGAAATAAATTGTTTATAAGTTTAAGAAGTGATTAAACTATTGTTATAATATTAAAAATATTAGATTATGAGTTTATTAAGTGGTTGATAATATTTGGATAAATTTAAAGTCTTTAATATGTATCCTTGTTTTCGTTTGATTAATACTTATATCATTGTCATCATCCTCATGCTTATATGGTGATGAAAGTTATCTTTGGCTTACGTGCAAAGATGGACTGTTAATTATTGGTTTTATAGTTGTATATCTTTGGCTTACGTGCGGAGATGGACTTGGTATGATTATGACCAGGGATCATTCGGTATAATCACGACCTGTAATGTTATAAACGATGTGGTAAAAGTTCTCAGTGGCCTGTAGTGTATTGATGGACAGTTTTTGGTATGATTATGACCAGGGATTATTCGGTATAGTCGTGACCATTGATGATTTAATGAATATCCTTGGCCCGTAGTGCAGGGATGATTAGATGATGTGGTTTAATTATGAAGCTGAGTCTCAGCAATAAAATTGATTAAAACATTTTAAATCATAAAAGATAGTAGATATCATACTCTACTTGACTCTTTTAATGGATTGCTTATTTCGATGTAGTTAAACTTGATGTCTATTGTATTCTATCAGTTTAACATTGTTAAAGGCTAATGATAATTTATTATGCATTATCTTAGTCATAATATTTCTTACTGGGCTAGTTGAGCTCACCCTTTCTTTCACTGTTCTCTTTAGGAAATGAGAATGTAGCTGGGACTAGACGGGGAATGAATTGACTGTCTAGATGGTTGCATTAGTAGTTCTCACTATTCTGTGAAATAATGTGATAATAATTGTAATAATATATAATTTGAGTTTGTATATTGTCTAGAAGATAATATTTGTGTTGAAACTCCCAACTTATATGTTGTCGTACTTTACACGACAATTATATAATTAAGTTGTATTTGAATTTTGTACCATGTATCTGATGACTCAAGATGGGTGATGTATACCTGTTTTGGGGACGTCACAGTTGGTATCAAAGCTTAAGGATATGATCCCTGGCTAAGATTTGAGAATAGAACTAGGAGGGGAGAGAAGGAGAATTCCTTCGCTAGTATGACCTACCTAAGTTTATTTGGTATTTAATTGGTCGGTCAGAGTATAGGGATAATATGTGGCATGTCAATTAACCCTTTTTTGTGGCTGTTTTTGAAAATAGCATCTGAAAATGCTGAGATAAGCAATGAAGCACATGAGACCGTTGAGTTAGCTCAACCAAAAGGTAATGACCAACAACACAATAATAATCATACCGGTGGCAACGGCCATCGGAACAATGATAACCATCATTGGGGAAATTATCATGCAAAGAATGGTAACCACTTCGGTGGTAATCGTGGCCAAGATAATAGGAGTGGAAATTTCAAGAAGAGAAGGTTCAACAACAATGGAAAGATAGCAGCACCAACACCCGTTTTCAAGGAAGGAGAACGACCGCCAGTTAGATGCTATAGATGCGGAGAGGAGGGACAGATAAGTCCAAACTGTTCACAGCCTTCCAAGGTATGTTTTAGTTGTGGAAAAGAAGGTCAGCTAGCCTAATTTTGTCGTGCACCAAAGTGAAGTCCAGCTGGGACGGTGTCACCAAAGGCGGATACGGACAAAACAAAGTCGGTGGTTTTAGGAAGAGCTTTTTTTGTGACTTCTCAAAAAACGAGTAACCCGAACGAAGTTAGCACATGTTAGTTAATTATAAATTTTTGCAAAGTCTATACCTTATTAGATACCTGTTCTACCCATTATTTTATCTCTCTTGCTTGCGCTCAACATTTAAATTTGACTCCGGAGAAATTAGACTTTGATTTATCCATTGAAACTCTATTAGGAGAAATCTTCATTACATGTGCTATCCAAGTCTTAGATGAGAGTCACAATTTTGAATGATATTTCAATTGTTAATAAATTTCCTGACTTATTCTTGAAGACTTCTTAGCCTACCCCTAGAGCGTGAAATTGAATTTTGTATTGACCCTAGTACAAAACCCATTTCTAAAATCCTTAAATATTTCTTCAACCAAAACGAACGTATAATGCGCCAAAGACATTGGCTCGAGCTGTTGAAGATTACGATCGTACTATTCAATATCATTGTGGAAGAGAGAACGTGGTAGCTGACGCGTTGAATAAAAGATCGTATGCTTTTACGAGTGCAATGTTATTAACACAAAAACCCATTTCGTATAACTTAAAAATGATGAAGATAGAGTTAAAGACTCTAGGGACCCACGTGAAGATAAAAAATATACGAGTAGAATCGACTTTAATCGATAAAGTTAAAGCTGCTCAAGCTACACACCCGAATCTGATGAATGTGAATAAGAAGGTTCAAGAGGGCGTTATTCTAGAAGCAAGAATCGATAAAGAGAGGAAATCTCAACCCTCGATTTAATTGGCCCATTTGAAATACTTGATCGAGTAGGAACTGTGGCCTTTAGACTTGTTTTACCGCCAATTATGTCGCGTGTTCATAATGTTTTTTTTCACGTATCGATGTTACGTAAATATGTGGACGACCCGAACTACATTATTGAATTGGAATTAGATGAGATAGCAGAAGATTTAACGTATGAGGAGATACGTGTTAAAATCTTGGATAAGAAGGATTATATTCGACACTCAAAGGTTATACCTCAAGAGTTAGAATTTGAAGTGAAGTCAACGTATCCTCACCTATTCGGAAAACCAGGTACGTACGTAAATTTCAAGGGCGAAATTTCATAAGGAGGGGAGATTGTAAGACCCCCAAATTTTACGAATAAAGATTTAATTTTCTCAAAATATTTTTTTAAATATTATGGTGTGGATTTGAGATAGTGTTATAGTTGTGGGTAGTATTTATAAATTTTGCAAAGTATGCAAATTCTTTTAGTCGGGGAATATTTGTACGACGGCACAATCATTGGTGGACACCACAATGAAAATATTGTCGTAGTAAGAAAACGACAGAATTATCTTTTATTAAAAATAACGGCGAAAGTGTTACCGTTAAAACTGTTGAACTACTCGGTAGTAAAAGTACAGTAATATTCGTGGTTGCATAGTAGCACACGGTATTGATTATTGATGCTTATATGAGAAGTCACTAAGTTATACTCAATTATTGCTACAGTAATTGCTGCATCATATATCTCATATTATTGATTCAGTTATTATCACAGTATCATCTACATAATATGATATATTAATAAATCAATAATTGAGACGACAAAGTTATTCATATTATTAAATTGCAATATTTACAATGTCTAGAAGTTCTGTAAAGGATAGGTTTGGTCATCTAATTGCGGGTCAATAAGGAGAAATCCTTATCAGAAAGCCCCCTCTTTCCTGGGAACGACCTGGTTGTTAAATATTGGGAGTTATAATATTAATAATGAATAAGTTTGTGTTGATTAAAGATGAATTTGATAGTTCCATTGTGTTGGGATTATTAGTGTTAGTGGAAATCGACATCTATTCCGATGATAATTGATGTCTGGGAGTTATATTGATAAATCAGGTAATTTATCGGATAAATGTGCAATTAATTGCTACTAATTCACATGCTTATATAACTATTTGTTCACATGTGTGTACTATTGAATCACATTCTTGTACTATTAGGGGAGTTGGTGCAAGATTGATAATACTTGAATGACTAAGTTAAAAATTGAGGTATAGATGGAGGTACTATACTGTAATTCATATTTTTACATGATTATAATTATTGGTTCACATGATTGAACTATTGATTCACAATATTTACTATTAGGGGAGGTGGTGCAATTTTGATAATACTTGCAAGAATAAATTAAAAAGGAAAGAAAAGTTGGAGGTATTATATTGTAATATTTCGAGCCCCAAAATGTGCAATTATCAAAACTATATTTTCCTATAAATAGAATTTCATTCTTCCTTCATTTCTCACCAATTCACAAAATCTATAGAGCAATTATTATAGAGAGAAATTATAGAGAGAAAGAATAAGAGAAGTCTACTACCTCACTATTTTAGTATCCAGTTTTCTTCTAAGGTAGGGGGTATTATTTCTTTCGTATCCATGAAGAGAGCTATTGTTATTCCATTCCTTATTATTCTGTTGGAATAACCTGTATATGCGAAGTACCGCATACATGATGAAATTCTTCTGTTATTCCATTCTTTATTATTATGTTGGAATAACCTGTATATGCAAAGTATCGCATACATGGTAAAATTCTTTTATTATTCCATTCTTTATTATTATGTCGAAATATCATGTCTGTGCGTTTACGCATGACCTGGTTCTATTATTTATTATTCTGTCGGAATATCATGTCTGTGCGTTTACGCATGACCTGGTTCCATTATTTATTATTCTGTTGGAATATCAGGTCGGTGCGGATTACGCATTACCTGGTTCCATTCTTTATTATTCTATTGGGAATAACATGTCTGTGCGATCTATCGTATGCATGGTGAATTCTTATGTTATTCCATTCTTTATTATTCTGTTGGAATAACCTGTCTATGTAGATTATCACATGCATGGTGAATGATCTTTAGTATTCATTCCTTATTAAATTGTGGAAATGATCTGTTTACGTGGATTATGATGAAAGTCATAATAAAAGCATTGGGCTGATGAAAATCATGGGTATAAGTAGTATTAGTAAGTGTTATGATGAGTTATGTTGGTTATTATGTGAAAACAAGAAAGTTTCTTAGAAATCACAAAGGGTTGAAAATTAAATTTTGGTGAAAATGGAACATGAAATTCAATTGACCATATCGCCTATTATATTTTGAATTTTTGAGTGTGATCAAATCTAGAGTTAGATCTATGAGTTTTCTAACTTATTCAAGTGAAATCACTGGAAAAGGTGTTGTAGATTTTCGTGTGGACTGATTTTAGCAAAGGAGTCAAAAACTGCAAAGTACTAAATAGTTATTGCCTAGAAATTTAAAAGGGCAGTTTCAGCCACTTAATTTGTGAGAAAAATTCTGGCCTTTTGGGACATGGACATATATGGTATGAAGTACCTCCTGTTCAAAAATGAACTCATTCCGACTTAAAATGAGCAAGTTATGACTATTTCAATATGTAGGTTTTTTTGACGAAAAATGCTATAACCGGAGTTCTATAACTCTGATGACCATGAAATTTAAACTGGAAGCTCACGTTAACATTTGTAAGATCCTTCCAAGATTTGGGAATTTCTGGAGTTAAACTTGAGGTAACTAATTTCTTAAGGAATTAATTAGAAATTGATTTTTGAAAAATACTAAATGAATTTTTAAAATTCCGAGAAAAATATATGATCAATATGGGACTATATTCTGCTAAATCCCAGAAAAGAAATATCTTTGGGACTGATTTGGTATTTTTCATGAAAATGAACTAGTTATGAGTAAATGAATTAAATATGTTATGTGAAGTAACAAAATTGGAAAATAGGATTTTATAGCTTGGGAATCCTATATAGGGTATATGTAGATTTTTAATTAAGGATTTGATCATTGGTGATGAAATCTTATGAGTATAGCATTTTGAATGATTAAAGGCATTATGTGTTAAAGTGTAAACAATTGAAATAAATTATTTATAAGTTTAAGAAGTGATTAAAATATTGTTATAATATTAATAATATTAGATTATGAGTTTATTAAGTGGTTGATAATATTTGGATAAATTTAAAGTCTTTAATATTTATCATTGTTTTCGTTTGATTAATACTTATATCATTGTCATCATCCTCATGCTTATATGGTGATGAAAGTTATCTTTGGGTTACGTGCAAAGATGGACTGTTGATTATTGAATTGTATATCTTTGGCTTACATACACAGATGGACTGTTGATTATTTGTTTTATAGTTGTATATCTTTGGCTTACGTACGGAGATGGACTTGGTATGATTATGAACAGGGATCATTCGGTATAATCATGACCTGTAATGTTATAAACGATATGGTAAAAGTTCTCAGTGCCCTGTAGTGCATTGATGGATAGTTTTTGGTAGGATTATGACCAGGGATTATTCGGTATAGTCATTACCATTGATGATTTAATGAATATCCTTGGCCTGTAGTGCAGGGATGATTAGATGATGTGGTTTAATTACGAAGCTGAGTCTCAGCGATAAAAATTGATGAAAATATTTTAAATCATAGAAGATAGTAGATATCATGCTCTACTTGACTCTTCTAATGGATTGCTTATTCCGCTGCAGTTAAACTTGATGTCTATTGTATTCTATCAATTTAACATTGTTAAAGGCTAATGATAATTTATTCTGTATTATCTTAGTCACAATATTTCTTACTGGGCTAGTTGAGCTCACCCTTTGTTTTACTGTTCTCTTCAAGAAATGAGAATATAGCTGGGACTAGTCTGGGAATGAATTGACGGTCTAGATGGTTGAATTAGTAGTTCTCACTATTCTATGAAATAATGTGATAATAATTGTAATAATATTTAATTTGAGTTTGTATATTGTCTAGAAGACAATATTCGTGTTGAAACTCCCAACTTATAACTTGTCGTACTTTACACGACAATTGTATAATTAAGTTGTATTTTAATTTTGTACCATGTATTTGGCGACTCAAGATGGGTGATGTATACCTGTTTTGGGGGCGTCACATAAGCAGTACTTAACCTTAACTGTGTTCCCATCCTCTCTTGCAAGCTTTTCCAGAATTTTGATGTGAAACGCGGGTCTCGGTCAGAAACAATCGATACCAGCACTCCATGTCATGAAACAATATCTTTTACGTACAGACTCGCTAACTGATTCAAACTATAGTGGATCTTGATTGGTAGAAAATATGCGGTCTTTGTAAGTCAATCCACGATAACCCAAATGGCATCCAACCCTTTCTGCATGACCGGAAGTCCTACCACGAAATCCATCATAATATGCTTCCATTTCCACTCTGGTATTTCCAACGGTTGTAGTAACCCACTCGGCCACTGATTCTCTGCTTTTACGCATTGACAAGTCAAATATCTACTAACACACTCTACGACTTCCCGTTTCAAATTGGACCACCAAAAATATTGTCTCAAGTCTCAACACATCTTAGTGCCTCCCGGATGAACGGAATATATCGTATTGTGTGCCTCATGCAAAATCTCCTCTTTTAAATCGGTTACCACCGGTACCCACACTCTCCCTTCGAATCTTAAGATACCATCGTTATCTATTCAAAATTTTTCTTACTCGTTTTTCGTGATCCTTTTTCTGATTTTCTCACACTCTCCATTTTTCTCCTGTTCTTTCTTTACTCTATCCAACAATTTCGGACAAGCTTCCATTACAAATAATTTCTCTTCAGACCTTTCAGGTCCCTTCACTTTTATTTCCAATTTCTCTATATCTCTTATTAACTCCTCTTGAGTCGTCAGTTGAAACAATTTCTCCCTTCCCTTCATGCTCAGAGCGTAGGCAACTACGTTTGCCTTCCCCGGGTGATAAAGAATCTCAAAGTCATAATCATTGATTAACTCTAACCACCTTCTCTGATGCATATTCAACTCCTTCTGTGTGAAGATATATTTCAGACTTTTGTGGTCCGTGTATATCTCACATTTCTCTTCGTACAAATAATGTCTCCACATATTTAACGCAAAAACTACTGCCGCTAACTCTAAGTCATGAGTAGGGTATCTTTTTTCGTAATTCTTCAATTGTCACGATGCATATGCAATAACTTTGTCGTGCTGCATCAGCACACCACCCAGTCCTCTATGTGATGCATCACTATACACTACAAATCCTCTCGTATCATCTGGTAAGGATAATACAGACGCCTCGCTTAATCTCTTCTTCAACTCTTGAAAACTCTCCTCGCATTTGTCGGTCCATACAAATTTTATCGTTTTCCTCATCAAATTAGTCAACGGGGTCGTTATCTTAGAAAAATCTTGGATGAATTTTCGATAGTACCCAGCTAACCCTAAGAAACTCCTCACCTCAGTCGGTGTTCTCGGTTGTTCCCAACTACTTACTACTTTGACCTTTTCGGGGTCTACTGAGATTCCATTCTTATCCGCCATGTGGCCTAAGAATTGAACCTTCTTCATCCAAAATTCGCATATTGAAAACTTCGCATACATCTCCTCCTTTCGTAGTGCCTCCAAAACAATCTTCAGATGTCCGGCATGTTATTCCGTTGTCTTCGAGTAGATCAAAATGTCGTCGATAAAAACTACTACGAATGTATCCAAATATGGCTTGAAAACTCGATTCATCAAGTCCATGAATGCTGCTGAAGCATTAGTTAAACCTAATGACATTACCAAAAACTCATAATTTCCATAACGGGTTCAAAATGCAGTCTTTGGTATATCTTCATCCCGCACTTTTAGTTGATGATATCCTGTTCGTAAGTCGATATTCGAGAAACATTTCACTCCTTTCAGTTGATCAAACAAGTCGTCTATCCTCGGTAATGGATATCTGTTCTTGATCGTTACTTTGTTCAATTCTCGATAATCAATATAGAGCCTCATCGATCCATCCTTTTTCTTTACGAATAACACTGGTGCTCCCCAAGGAGACACACTCGGCCGAATGTACCCCTTATCCAATAACTCTTGAAGTTGTATCATCAATTCCTTCATTTTTACTAGCGCCATACGATATGGAGCTTTTGAAATTGGTGTCGTTCCTGGTGCTAAGTCTATTACGAATTTGATTTCTCTGTCTGGCGGAAGTCCAGGAAGATCGCCCGAAAACACGTCTCGAAATTCATTCACTACGCGTATATCTTTAATCTCTACTCCCTTTTTCTGAGTATCTACAATGTAAGCTAAATAACCTACACATCATTTCCTTAACAATTTCTTGGCCTGCATCATCGTAACGCAACACGATTGCTTAAGCGATGAGCTACCATGAAACATTTCCTTAGACTTGCTCGGAGTCTGAAGGTTCACACACTTGTTTTGACAGTCAATTATCACTGCATGGTTATATAACCAATCCATTCCCAGTATTACGTCAAATGCTCCTAGTCTAATAGGAATAAAGTTGACGCTCAGTTCATGTCCTCTAATATTTGCGCGACAATTTTGATAAATGTATTCTATAGGGATTATTTCCTTATTCGAAACTTCTACGTTCAAGGAATCTTCTAAACGTTTTCAGGGTGTACTAAATTTAATAGCAAATTCTTCAGATAATACATAAGCATTTATATTATTGATTGGGATTATACCTGACACCACGTCCTTCACAGCCACTGCATCCTAGACGGTCATGTTAAAGGTTCGGGAGGTCAATCGGTTGGGTTGTGCAGGTCCGCCAATCATGAACATGCTTCCTACTCCCTGGCCTCTGCCAGCTCCATCGCTTCCTTTCTTCAGGCAATCCTTTATCTGGTGCTTTTTCAATCCACAAGAAAAACATCCTCTGATTTTCTTTAGCTTTGGGCAATTTGGCGATATGTGCCACTCTTGGCCGCAATTATAGCAAGTGGTCTTCCCCTTCCAGCATTCCCCTGATGGCTTCTTCCACATTTGTTGCAAGCTTCGATCCTCTTCTTGAAGTTTCCCTGGTGACTTCCACCTTGGTTATTGTTTCTGTTGTTGTTGTGGTTGTTATTTTCCCATTTCCTCTTTACAAAATTACTCCCCCCGTTGTTGCTTCCTCCACGATACTCATTACCAGTGTTCTTGTTCTTCTTCTCCTTATGATATAGACTTAAGGCCTCACTGCCACCTTCAGCAATGACTTCCTTCTCTAACAAGGTCATAAAGAAATCAATCTAGAAGACGGATACCTTATTATACAACCATGACTTCAATTTTTGCTCAAAGCGCCTCGCGTTCCTTTCCTCATCCCCAACTTAGTGCTCTGTAAATCGCGCGAGTTCATTAAACTTCGTTGCTTATTGCGCCACCGTCATATCACATTGTTTTAACTCTAGGAACTTCACTTCCATCCTACTCTTCATACTCTTCGGAAAATAGTTCTCAAAAAATAGCGATGTAAACCTTTCCCATCTTATCGTTCCTTCCCCACTCTCTGCTAATTAGTTTCCCACTAATAGTTTGTTTCACCCCTCATCATGTATGTTGCAAATACTGTCTTCTGGTCTTCACCCACGCGAGCTATAGTGAAGGCCTTCTCGATCTCCTTGATCCAGGTTTGCACAACTATCGGGTCAGTAGTTCCAATGAACTCTGGGGGTCCTACACTCTTAAAGTCTTTGAAGGTTGTTACTGGGACAGCTTGGGGAACGGGTGGTACGGTTTCATTTCTTCCCCTCAGAGCTTCACCCAATAAATCTACCAGTCGCTGTATAAGATCTACTAGTCCTCTCTCATCATTAATCGACTCTTCTTGAATAGTTATTCTACGTCTGGGCGGCATTTTCTGCAGCACAAAATTTTTCATCTTATTATCTAACTATCATATTTAGACATTTCTCAAATGAAAAGAACTAAAAGTTTATAACACGTTTTTGAAATAAGGTCCTTTATATTCATATGCCAAATGGTTGCAATACACGTTCTTTTCTAGCATACTGCTATAAATGAAAACACACATCCCCTAATATCACAAAAGACGGGGACGACACTAGCCTACTACCCCTCTAACATTTTTTCAAAAGCTGGGGTTTTACCACTATGTCACATCTTACACAAAAGATTGAGACTACAACGACATATTAACAACACATAATTAAAAATACTACAACTACAAATCTTCATCCTTTAGACTCAATCTAACATCCCATGCTCCACGGCGCTCTGATACTCCTTCTGTGTGATGTGTGCCACCATATCCTGACTTATGATATGTCAGGTCTGTCCTTGCTCAGCTGGGTAGTGATTTACCCCCATCGATTAACCTCTCCATGGATGTGCGTAGAGCATAGCCCATCTTGTTCATCTTCTTCTTCTTGCACCACACCTCATCCTCTAGGTCGTCTACCATGTCATTGGAATCCTCCCACTTCTCCTCGAAGTGAATCCTATCCATCACCTCCATCTCTAACTAAGTTCGGAGAGCCTCCTTCTCCATCTTCTCACTCAAAACCTTATGTTCCATTTCTTCTAACTTTCCTGCCAACTCAACGTTCCTCGCCACCGACCATTGAAACAACGCACCCATCTGGATCCCTGCCTCCTTATAGTGAGAAATTTCCACCTCTATCACCTGCATCACTAGTTGCCTCTCAAGAGTCTCAGTTTCTAGCTCCTCGACTCTACATCCTAATTCCAAAATCTGCTCCTCATACTCTCCTAACATCCGATCCTCGAAAGTAGACTCGTCGGAGTCCGACATGGTTTCGGGTTCCTCCTCCACGGGTTCCTCCTCTATAGGCTCCTCCTCCGAATCAGACTCCTCGAGTAGAGGCTCCATCTCCTCTTCCTAATCATCATCATCAATAGGGGAAACTACCGATATAGGCTCCACTATCAAAGGTGCCTCATAGACTACGTGGATATCAAGCGGGTCCTCCTCCACTACACGGCTAGGTCCTCCCATGTCAGCCATCCTACAATCACCAACATAAGACAAGACAAACAACAACTCCATCAGAATTTTAAATAAACATAAGTTTATTGTAAAGAATGAAGTTACGTTTTATAACACACTAAGTCTCTCAGGAAAACTCTACATGACTTTTATCCCAGTCCTAACTTCTAAGTTTTCCTAAGTTATAATCTAAGGACTCTCGTTCCTAAGGTTTATAACTATAGCTTTGATACCAACCTGTAACGCCCCCAAATTCTGACCGCCACTTGGTCACTCGAATTTGGTTCATCACGTGCTCAAAGTATTACCATAAAAACTAAAATCATATATTTACAACGAAAGATCTAATTTAGAATAATATACAATATTTTATTATAATTATTCCCCCAAGTCTCGCAACCTACAGTTCTTAATAGATTACATAATAATATCGAATAAAGATTTATTACATAATCTTACTTAAGCTTAAACATAGTCTGTAAATAGTCTTAATACAACATAATTAATTTAAACATAAAAGGGAGAAGCTAGTCGGTAGCCTTGCCCTTTCCTTTGTCTTTCCCAGATACACCTCCCTGTTCCACCTTAAATGAAAGGTTTTAAGTAAGCAAGAATGAGCACAAATTGCCAAGCAAGTAATATACAACAAGGGTAAAGAGTTTTATAACACGAGTTTGAAATATCGAAGTATCACTTTTAAGATAGTTTAGGGTTTCAGGATAACATCATGAATAATGAATATTAATAATTCTTGGAATAAGAACAATAATTCAATATAAATCAATAGATATATATATGAATTCAAAGGTTATCAAGGTATCCGACTGGATCACAATTTATACTAAACAGTCACTAAGGACTATTGAACATCTACTAGAATTACCAATATTAAACCAATAACCCAAAAGAATCAAGTATTATAGATGATCAGTCTAAAATACTTTAAGTTATGCATAACACCACAGTAATAATATACTCACGTGTCGGGGTTTCCAACAACATACATTTCCATTACCTTAAGGGTTGTTCAACTCAGTTTTCAAGATTTTCGCACCAATCAATTGGTTTGGATAGTTTTATAAACATGCATATAATCTAGCCGAATCGAATGGCATAGATACTTAAACGATATTCAAGAATAATTACCAAGTTCATATGAATAATAGTTTTCCTCAATAGCTTATTCAATGAGATAAGCTTACAATATTTGTCGAATAAAATACACAAGAGTTAAAATACTTGCACAATGTAAAATAGGGTTCGGATACTTGCTCAATATAGATTTGAGTAAGGTTAGAGAACTTGCCTTAAGCGTAGTTTATCCACGTTAAGAAACCAACACTTTCGATTCCTATTTATAGCGTATTATACGTTCAAGATGTTCATTAGCTAACAAAGTCTTTAATCAAGCTTGACATGATTCAAGTATGCACATATGGTACAAAA
Source organism: Panax japonicus (assembly GCA_020205505.1). Lineage (NCBI taxonomy): Eukaryota > Viridiplantae > Streptophyta > Magnoliopsida > Apiales > Araliaceae > Panax > Panax japonicus. The sequence goes on from JAINUV010000404.1 coordinate 48,645, forward strand.
TCAGTTTATACGTCATTACAAGTTCAACCTACGTATCTTTGTTTTGATATTATGCAAACCTCCTTTTGGACTTATCCTTCGAAAGTCAACATTAACCTTTATTTACATCACATAGCATGCTTCAAAGCATATTAGTCATATATTACAAGTTAAAGTAATCATATAGGCATGATTCAAACATCGGTTCAAAAACAGAAGATGTGACAACCCGAGAATTTGGGCAATTTATTAAAATCTTAAATGATTGATTTAAGGTCAAATAATAGACCTAGACAGAAAATAAGTGTATGCGTATGATGTTATTGGGATTGAATTTTGAGGATTTCAAAATTCGGTGAAGGATATAGGTGAATTATTCAGGATTAAGGATTTATATGATTATGTTCTGTGTATATGGTTAATGATGTGTTCAGAATGTGGTTAAGGGTCATGGGTTGACCAGATAAATTACATCTGTGATAAACCCTAAGTATATATTAAGAACGCTAACGTTCAGTTAGAAAACTCTAACGTCTAATAAGAAACCCTAGAAATCGGTTCTGGAAACCCTAGTTTCAGTTCCGGGAGTACGGAATCCTAATTCGGATATTTGAAAACCCTAGATTGGGAATGCAATGCTATGTACAAGGTTAAACGTCATAAATATTAAATTAATTAGGAAAACCCTAATGAATTATCTAAAATCTTAATTGATTATTTGAAAACCCTAATACCAGATCTGAAAACCCTAATTTCAGATTCTGATAAAATGAAGCCCTAATCTGGGAATAGAAAGGATAATTTTAATGCTTTAGTGCTATTAATTAAGTATTAATTAAGGTAAGTGTTAATTAATTAACAAATCGTAATTTCCAATTTTTGGTACCCTAATTGTTTCGTCAGAAATCCTAATGCTCAATTATGGATTTAATTGCTAAAATTGGCAATGCTAATTAGGAAAACCTAATCCTAATTTTTTTAATTTATGAGTAATTAGAAAACCCTAATCTAATTACGAATATTTAATTTCTAAATTAGAAAATTAATTTTTTTTAGAAACCCTAATTCAAGGGTTTTGAACCCAAATGACAATTTTGACCCTAATTGCTTTATTAGCGATTATAATTAGAAAATGTTAATCCTAATTAGCAAGAATGAATTTATGATTAAGAAATTTTTATATAATTAGAAAATTCTAATTATAAGTTAGAAATATTAATTTTCTATTTTTATAACCGAAATTCGAAAATGTTAGAAATTAAATTACAAAGTTAAGGGATAAAACCTAAACCCTAAATACTCCAAACCCTAAACCCTCTCAAACCCTAAACCCTAAGGGTTTGTACAAATTAAATGAATGCCATTAATTTAGTATGTTAAATGTCATTTTTGCCCTTTGTTGCATTATTGTGACTTAGCTTGCAAGAATGGGTCTAGAGAGTTGTTCACCAAACCCTAGCCCTAGCTTATGACTTATTTCACAACTAGATCAGCAGCTGGATCTGATCATGCAATGTATCTAATTCATATATTAGATTAAAGAGAGAGAAAATGCTACATTATTTCTCAAAAACAACCAAGACCATTCTCTCTCTTAAATTTCGTGGGTGGGAGTAAAAGAGAGTTAAATGATAAGCTTAGATCAGTCCATAATCGTCAAATATCAGCAACCAAGGATCAGATTGTAGATCAAAAGCTCAAAATGGTAAAGAACCCTAAATTTCAAAATCTATTGATCTTATGTTATATGTTGAAATTGAATGGTCAAAGTTGTGTAATAAGGTGTCATTTAGTGATCTGGGTAGTTAAATCCCAGATCCATAACAATAAAGAGCTCGAATTTTTGCATTTTTGGAAATCTAGAAATCTGGAAAAATATTGACTGACAAGCAAATGTCAGGTCTCCTAGATCTGTCTATGTTAATATATTTTGGTGTTTTATGTTATGAATCTATAGTATGTCATGTTGTCTTTACTCTGGAACATTAATGAAGTCCAGATCTTGTCTAGATCAAAAGTTATGAACGGTCAAAACTAGTTGACCGACCACGAAAATGCGAATCTGGGTAACCCAGATTACTCAGAAGTGTCTGACAACCTTTTTGATGGCCTCTGATTTCTCTTGTTGTAATGATTTAAGCTATGTTGTGGTTAGATACTTGAAGTATAACATGAAGTGTACATATTAAAACCTTTAGATCTCCCAGATCTGTATTTGAATCGTAGAAAATCTCGGTCAAAACCACGTTGACCAACTGTTCTTGACGAAATCTGGAAAACCCAGAAATCATGAAGAACAGCTCCTGACATTACTTTGACCAGATTGAATCTTGTTGATCTGTTGTTGAACTCAGATCGTGTTAGGTAATTGTTCCTTGACATAGTGACTACACATTTGAACCATAATATTACATATAAAATGACTGGAACCTAGATTTAATCGAGCCATAAGATGGCCACTCGAACCTGTTTGGAAATCTGGGAAACCCAGAAATCCTTGTAGGCCTCTGACATCGACTTTGCAGACTTTGATCTTGTGATTATGTTTCTTAATGACTTATATGGTGATATATAATTGTAGTACTACATAAATACTACAAGGCTAACATCTTAACAAACCCAGAAATCATTTAGAACACTGAAATAAATCCGGTCAAACCACCAACCCTATAATCTGACATGAAGGTCTCAAGAACACAAAGAACACCTATAGCGACGGTTCTGTCGCTATAGGGCCCTTTAGCGACAGTTTATTCCTTATTTTCCGGAAAATTAATTAAAAATTAGAAAAAAATGGTTTTTAATTATTAAAAATACAAAATAAATTATGAAAAATTATTTTAAAGTCTGGAAAATAGTTTTTAACTATTTTGAGTATATTTTGAAAATATTTAATATTTTTGGAATATAAATGGTATTTATTTATTTAATTATAATATTAAATAAATTATTTAAAAATGATTTTAATTCATGAAAAATCATGAAAAATTATTTTATGGTATAAGAAAATATTTTAAGTTATTTTTGATGACTTTCAATATTTTGGAATGAATTTCATTAATTAATTAATATTAATGATAATTAGTTTATTTAATAGATATATTAAATAAATTAAGGAAAAATGGAATTAATGGTTTATAAATTATATAAAAATAATTTAAGTGTTATAAAAATATTTTAAGTTATAAAATATAACTTTTGATATTTTGGCATAAAAATATTAATATTTTAATATTAATATTAATTATCGGATAATGGATTAAAGTGTTGGAAAATCATATAAAAATGATTTTAAAGTATTAAAAATACTTTGTGATATTATAATTATATTATAATATTATGGTATGATTTTCATTAATATTTTATATTAAATAAATATTAATGATTAAGGAATTATATGGTATTTAAGTCTTTTAAATACGGTTTTAAGGATTGAAAAATATTGATAAATGGTAATAATTATCCGAAAATTATTACGAGCCTAGGAAAAATGTTTTGTCTGATAAGAGATTATCTGTGATAATGGTTAAGTTGTTAGACAGAGTTTAATTGAACTTAAACTCGATTTTTGTCCGACTAGACCGTCGGGATGTTAGAATTATGTCGGATTCAACTCAGACTGCAATAGTTTGACTTGATACCTAGTCTTACGTGCTGTATAGACTGATAGACTTATGTGGTAATGTGTTTAGGTTATTCTTTGGATATAAATATAACAGTATTATACTGTGATGATATTATTCTAATATTGGAGATCTATATTATTAATATTAGGTCTTCGGGGTATAGCGTTATTAAATTGCGTTGCGGTAATCAACGGTTCAGACAAGTTTTCTTTTACTTAACTCTAATAAGAGCAATTTCTTCAAGCTTATGGTTAATCATTACTGATTGCCATAAAATTGTACTCTGTACATCTTGCATGTATAAGTCAGGTATGAAAGGCTGATCACCTTCATTACCAGTTGGTTCAGAAATGTTTGTTCATGTTTAAAACTTGTTCAGTCAAAAGTTTGTTTGTGTTAATTCTCAACTATATTGATGAAATATAGTCAAATTATTATTCATACTCTTCAATCATGATATATCGTTATGTTATTGTATTTAAACTTTCTGGGCAACTTTCATGCTCACCCTTGCTATATCATGATAAAACATTGCAGATAAAGCGAACGTGTTCGGATATAGGAAAAAGGTTAAGGCCAAGTTCAGCTTGGGATATAAAGTGCGGCTAGTTTGTAATAATATATTTTGATAAATATTGTTGTGTAATAGATATTTTATGAATGGTGTTTAAGTTAAGGTTACTTGATCTTGGGGATAAGTGTGTAATGTAATGTATAAACAATTTATGTTTATATCTTCCGCAAACAGTTATAGTAACAGTGTACCGAATCCGCAGCGATTTGGGGCCCGGATTCGGGGATACTACAGTTGGTATCAAAGCTGTTGGTTATGAAGCTTAGGTAGGAATACTTGAGACCAATAATCGCAGTGATTAGGATAAGACTAACTCAAATAGAGTTAGTTGGTCGGTAAGATTCAAAGATGAATCTCGGCGGGTGTAAAGCACAGAGTTCCCTAACTCTGATAATAAAGTTGAACAGTAATGGTGAATAGATCGAGTCTAAAAGACTGGAAGTGCAGGGATAGGAGATCGTAAAACAAAACGATCATAGGCATAGAAATAAATCGTAATATATACGATAAGATCACCCCGTGATCTGATAAGGTTATGACAGTCAGAAAGAATCAATCTTATGATTGAAAAGTTTACAGCCAGATGCTGTGTGAAAGTTGTACTATGAAATGGTACTATGAAAACTCATAAAAGAGTTATGGATTATGGATACGGATTAAATGAAATTCGTATGGAAAAAGGGGGTTAAGATTAGGTGGGGATTTCAATGAGGACTCGTGTCAGCAACAGAGTTGTATGATTCCTTGTATGGGCGGGGAATTATACTTGGTGTAAAAACTACTCAGTTGGTGGCATTGGTAATAATTGAAATGTTGTGTCACGCTAGTTATTATATATAGATAAATAAGTCATAGGTAGAGAATATAGGATTAAGTACGAGTTCTTAGAACTCATACTTCTGTGACATTCTTGACTCATAGTTATATGAAATGTTTATGAGCCCCTCAGCGAACGGACGCCAAAGGTCAGACTAGGGTCAGTTTGTAAACTCATATAATTTTGGCCAGGTTATGAAATCATAAGTGTGGTTTTATGAATTTGGTATAGTTGTGTGTGAATGGAGTGTTAAGGATTATAGGAACAGATAGATTGTTAAGCAAACGATCATTAGTGGAGACTTAGGTTTTCCTAAACTCCTAGCTATGCTAAACATCAAATTTTTGACATCAAGCTAAATACGCACTATGTGCCATTTAAAAAAATGTAGACTCGTAACCATTTTTGAAACGGTTTAAAGTACAGTCTATGCTACTTATTTCGGCTAGACGCAAATGATTTGAAATATCAAAAATTGTTTTTATTTATCACTTATGTACCATGTAACCTGGTGCAGAGATGATAAAAATGATGGAGTCATCAATACAGTATTACTTAGTGTGAATTAGACCTAAAGTCACTATTCCACTACGGTATGATGTAGCATGACAAAATCACCAAAAGACGAAATCCTCAACGGACTGTTAATACAGTGCGGCATCATGACGTCATTCTCGAAAATGTTTTCAAAAATTTTAATTTGCCAACGGGGTTTGGCTACACCTAAATAATTCGATTGAATTGAATTATCGATATGAGTCTATGCTATTTGATTCAGCTAGACTAATGTTATAAAAACTCCAAGTGTTCATTGAAAGAATTTTCCCAAACCAAATTATTTTGGTGCGGAATCCTATGATAAGACTGAGGTGAACGATAATATTTGGATAAATAATCCAATCTAGTAGCGTAAATATTCGCTAAAAATGATTAATACGTTATGCATGACGTAACTGTACGATGGGCTAATCACCTAAAGTACTAGCAACGGTAGTTTACCTTCTTTGTGATTGTAAACAAACCAAGTAATGTATTGTTTTGCGGTATGATCACTACCGTTAAAACTAAATGTGTTCATGGTCTATATGACACCTCAGCACAATTTGAAAACTTTTACTCTTGTGAGTGGTGTATTAGGTAGCAAGCTAATGTGTGTGAATGGTGTATAATGAAAGGTGCACGGTGTAAGGTGTAGGGTGAATTTCGGAGACGAAATTCTTATAAGGAGGGGTGAATGTGACAACCCGAGAATTTGGGCAATTTATTAAAATCTTAAATGATTGATTTAAAGTCAAATAATAGACCTAGACAGAAAATAAGTGTATGTGTATGATGTTATTGGGATTGAATTTTGAGGATTTAAAAATTCGGTTAAGGATATAGGTGAATTATTAAGGATTAAGGATTTATGTGATTATGTTCTGTGTATATGGTTAATGATGTGTTCAGAATGTGGTTAAGGGTCATGGGTTGACCAGATAAATTACATCTGTGATAAACCCTAAGTATATCTTAAGAACGCTAACGTTCAGTTAGAAAACCCTAATGTCTAATAAGAAACCCTAGAAATCGGTTCTGAAAACCCTAGTTTCAGTTCCGGAAGTACGGAATCCTAATTCGGATATTTGAAAACCCTAGATTGGGAATGCAATGCTATGTACAAGGTTAAACGTCATTAATATTAAATTAATTAGGAAAAACCTAATGAATTATCTAAAATCTTAATTGATTATTTGAAAACCCTAATACCAGATCTGAAAACCCTAATTTCAGATTCTGATAAAATGAAGCCCTAATCTTAGAATAGAAATGATAATTTTAATGCTTTAGTGCTATTAATTAAGTATTAATTAGGGTAAATGTTAATTAATTAACAAACCGTAATTTCCAATTTTTGGAACCCTAATTGTTTCGTCAGAAACCCTAATTCTCTATTGTGGATTTAATTGCTAAAATTGGCAATGCTAATTAGGAAAACCTAATCCTAATTTTTTTAATTTATGAGTAATTAGAAAACCCTAATCTAATTACGAATATTTAATTTCTAAATTAGAAAATTAATTTTTTTTAGAAACCGTAATTCAAGGGTTTTGAACCCTAATGACCATTTTGACCCTAATTGCTTTATTAGCGATTGTAATTAGGAAATGCTAATCCTAATTAGCAAGAATGAATTTATGATTAAGAAATTTTTATATAATTAGAAAATTCTAATTATAAGTTAGAAATATTAATTTTCTATTTTTATAACCGAAATTCGGAAATGTTAGAAATTAAATTACAAAGTTAAGGGATAAAACCTAAACCCTAAATACTCCAAACCCTAAACCCTCTCAAACCCTAAACCCTAAGGGTTTGTACAAATTACAAGAATGCCATTAATTTAGTATGTTAAATGTCATTTTTGCCCTTTGTTGCATTATTGTGACTTAGCTTGCAAGAATAGGTCTAGAGAGTTGTTCACCAAACCCTAGCCCTAGCTTATGACTTATTTCACAACTAGATCAGCAGCTGGATCTAATCATGCAATGTATCTAATTCATATATTAGATTAAAGAGAGAGAAAATGCTACATTATTTCTCAAAAACAACCAAGACCATTCTCTCTCTTAAATTTCGTGGGTGGGAGTAAAAGAGAGTTAAATGATAAGCTTAGATCAGTCCATAATCGTCAAATATCAGCAACCAAGGATCAGATTGTAGATCAAAAGCTCAAAATGGTAAAGAACCCTTAATTTCAAAATCTCTTGATCTTATGTTATATGTTGAAATTGAATGGTCAAAGTTGTGTAATAAGGTGTCATTTAGTGATCTGGGTAGTTAAATCCCAGATCCATAAAAATAAAGAGCTCAAATTTTTGCATTTTTGGAAATCTGGAAATCTGGAAAAATGTTGACTGACAAGCAAATGTCATGTCTCCTAGATCTTTCTATGTTAATATATTTTTTTAGTTTTATGTTATGAATCTATAGTATGTCATGTGGTCTTTACTCTGGAACTTGAATGAAGTCCAGATCTTGTCTAGATCAAAAGTTATGAACGGTCAAAACTAGTTGACCGACCACGAAAATGCGAATCTGGGTAACCCAGATTACTCAGAAGTGTCTGACAACCTTTTTGATGGCCTCTGATTTCTCTTGTTGTAATGATTTAAGCTATGTTGTGGTTAGATACTTGTAGTATAACATGAAGTGTACATATTAAAACCTTTAGATCTCCCAGATCTGTATTTGAATCGTAGAAAATCTCGGTCAAAACCACGTTGACCAACTGTTCTTGACGAAATCTGGAAAACCCAGAAATCGTGAAGAACAGCTCCTGACATTACTTTGACCGGATTGAATCTTGTTGATCTGTTGTTGTTGAACTCAGATCGTGTTAGGTAATTGTTCCTTGACATAGTGACTACACATTTGAACCATAATATTACATATAAAATGACTGGAACCTAGATTTAATCGAGCCATAAGATGGCCACTCGAACCTGTCTGGAAATCTGGGAAACCCATAAATCCTTGTAGGCCTCTGACATCGACTTTGCAGACTTGGATCTTGAGATTATGTTTCTTAATGACTTATATGGTGATATATAATTGTAGTACAACATAAATACTACAAGGCTAACATCTTAACAAACCCAGAAATCATTTAGAACACTGAAATAAATCCGGTCAAACCACCAACCCTATAATCTGACATGAAGGTCTCAAGAACACAAAGAACACCTATAGCGACGGTTCTATCGCTATAGGGCCCTTTAGCGACAGTTTATTTCTTATTTTCCAGAAAATTAATTAAAAATTAGAAAAAAATGGTTTTTAATTATTAAAAATACAAAATAAATTATGAAAAATTATTTTAAAGTCTGGAAAATAGTTTTTAACTATTTTGAGTATATTTTGAAAATATTTAATATTTTTGGAATATAAATGGTATTTATTTATTTAATTATAATATTAAATAAATTATTTAAAAATGATTTTAATTCATGAAAAAACATGAAAAATTATTTTATGGTATAAGAAAATATTTTAAGTTATTTTTGATGACTTTCAATATTTTGGAATGAATTTCGTTAATTAATTAATATTAATGATAATTAGTTTATTTAATAGATATATTAAATAAATTAAGGAAAAATGGAATTAATGGTTTATAAATTATATAAAAATGATTTAAGTGTTATAAAAATATTTTAAATTATAAAATATAACTTTTGATATTTTGGCATGAAAATATTAATATTTTAATATTAATATTAATTATCGGATAATGGATTAAAGTGTTGGAAAATCATATAAAAATGATTTTAAAGTATTAAAAATACTTTGTGATATTATAATTATATTATGGTATTATGGTATGATTTTCATTAATATTTTATATTAAATAAATATTAATGATTAAGGAATTATGTGGTATTTAAGTCTTTTAAATACGGTTTTAAGGATTGAAAAATGTTGATAAATGGTAATAATTATCCGAAAATTATTACGAGCCTAGGAAAAATGTTTTGTCTGATAAGAGATTATCTGTGATAATGGTTAAGTGGTTAGACAGAGTTTAATTGAACTTAAACTCGATTTTTGTCCGACTAGACCGTCGGGATGTTAGAATTATGTCGGGTTCAACTCAGACTGCAATAGTTTGACTTGATACCTAGTCTTACGTGCTGTATAGACTGATAGGCTTATGTGGTAATGTGTTTTGGTTATTCTGTGGATATAAATATAACAGTATTATACTGTGATGATATTATTCTAATATTGGAGATCTATATTATTAATATTAGGTCTTCGGGGTAAAGCGTTATTAAATTGCGTTGCGGTAATCAACGGTTCAGGCAAGTTTTCTTTTACTTAACTCTAACAAGAGTAGTTTCTTCAAGCTTATGGTTAATCATTACTGATTGCCATAAAATTGTACTCTGTACATCTTGCATGTATAAGTCAAGTATGAAAGGCTGATCACCTTCATTACCAGTTGGTTCAGAAATGTTTGTTCATGTTTAAAACTTGTTCAGTCAAAAGTTTGTTTGTGATAATTCTCAACTATATTGATGAATTATAGTCAGCTTATTATTCATACTCTTCAATCATGATATATCGTTATGTTATTGTATTTAAACTTTCTGGGCAACTTTCATGCTCACCCTTGCTACATCATGATAAAACATTGCAGATAAAGCGAACGTGTTCGGATACAGGAAAAAGTTTAAGGACAAGTTCAGCTTGGGATATAAAGTGCGGCTAGTTTGTAATAATATATTTTGATAAATATTGGTGTGTAATAGATATTTTATGAATGGTGTTTAAGTTAAGGTTACTCGATCTTGGAGATAAGTGTGTAATGTAATGTATAAACAATTTATGTTTATATCTTCCGCAAACAGTTATAGTAACAGTGTACCAAATCCGCGACGATTTGGGGCCCAGATTTGGGGATGCTACAGAAGCTACTTAGGACTGCTGCACGACGCAGCTGCACCCTGTCTAGGCTTAGGGATGGCGCAGCTGTGCTGTCCCCTGGCCAGACCAAAGCTGAGCAACTGTCTTTTAGTTTATGCCCAATCCTTACACATCCATGTACTAATACTCTATCATATCTACGTCAGAGGTGTTCACATAATCCCATAATCATTCTTAAGTTCATTTGTATAAGTTTGAACTTACGTCTTACATGGCATTCAAGCAAAACATTATCAAGAGGTTACCATGACTTGTAACTTGACTATATACCCACATCGATATTTCAAATTATATTTAATGCACATACTTGTAGCATTCATATTGCTTGTTCATAACTATTATCGTTTAAAGCTTGAAATCATGCTTTAAACTCATGTTTGTTTTGAAATCATCATGTTCCATACATATAAATCATACTTAGAGATATTATAGACATAACATGGCATCTTATCCCATTAGCATCGAGATATTCATGTGATGCAACTAAATTTTGAAAATATGTTCAAGTTCGCTTTTGAAACTATTTTAGGCTTGAACTATGAAATCTAACACACATAAGACATCTTTAAAACACTAAGCATAGGTAATCAAGTTATGTTATCATGCTTGCAAAGTCAGAACATACATGGCATACGTACATATTAAGTTTGTTTCTAAGTTCCTAAATCCATTTTAAGCTACACACTTTCGTTAATCATGCTAAGCTAGTCTAACATGCTCACATTAGGTTCATGTAGCTTTATGTACCTCTTACATATGCTTGCATGCTAGTATATGACATAATGAGTGACTAACGCTTGGCAGATTGTAAAAATAGAAGGTCCAACTGAACTCAGGAACTGGCGCAGCGCAGCTGCCCCTTAGTGTTAATACGGCGCAGCTGTGTTGTACCTGGTTCGAGCCAGGAACAGTAAACCTCTGCAACTGTTTAGACCAAACACAGAAATTACTCACGAAATCATTTCTAAACACTCTTATAATAGTTTAAACATGCTTATATGGCCATATAACAACTATATGAACATCACCCAACCTCATTAACAACCAATTCCACAAAATCAAGAACTTGAAATTTTAAGAACTCGAGAACTCTGTTTACAGAAACTGAAATTGGAAAGCATGGAATGGAATTATACCTCTGCAATATGAATAAACTTGCTACTAGTTGAACTCTTAAGCTCTTAGAACACTTGTATACTCTCAATATTACACTAAGCAATTCTCAGACAACTTCAAGCAACACCAACTGATAAACATGGCTGCTATTTATAGAAGAAGTCTGGACTGGGCATTGGTGTTACACAAGATGGAAATCTAAGGTGCAATGAAATGAAACAATGGTTCATGAAGGGTGGCTCAACAAATCCATACCAACCACCTAGCTAGCAATGATCATCTAGTATTTAGCCTTTTGAAGAATACGTATTCTAGCTTCCATTTACTGTTCATTATACTTTGTGACACTAATTATGGGAGAAGAGAGAAAATCTCACCATTTCATGTTATCTAGGCTTGGCTTGGTTTATTTAATTCCCATAATATAATCTTAATGTACAATTGTTACCATATTAGGAATTAAATGATAAATTCTATACTCATATCATATAATCCATGTACATTTTATGTTAATGTCTACCCACATGCATATTGTTACATACCCATTTCATAATGTATTTATAACATAAAGTTCCAATATGTTTAATCACATTGCCTCATACAATTCAGTTTTATAAGACTTAATATATAGCCACATAAATGTCACACCACACTATATAGTTATAAATTATTCACTTACTTATTTATGTTAAGTAAATAAATTATTCACCACCTTGATTAATTACCAATAATATAATTTAATCCATTTCTTATTGATGAAATTATGGGTTTTCATACCATTAATTATCGATAATATTCTTATTACATTTCTAGATATATTGCAAATAATAATAATCACATATTATTAATTAATTACAAAGAAATCAATATTTTCCCACGATTAATTAATATTAATTAATGGTTAAACAATTCCGTTGTCGAACATAACAGACTTTATTTCATGGTTTATCAATGTCACACATATCACATAATTGTTCAATTTAATTTCCAAAGTGAAAAATTAGTTTTCTCCAACTAACTACTGGCGCAGCTGTGCCAGTTTGTACTGCTGGGATGGTGCAGCTACGCCGTTCCCTGACAGTGCCAAGACTGGTTTAGCTTCAACCCGAGTCAATTTTCATTGATAAACTCATTTTATACGACATGAATTACTGTCCAAACTTGTGTTACTACAAGTCTACGAGCGTATTGATTACTTATATGATATCATAGGTTAAACACGATTATACTTCCTAATTCCCATTTTAATTTGCATAATGGATTTCCTCGTTTCATGATATGCCACACAAGGCATTCCACAATCCTCATTATCAAATCACACTTCTTAATACGCATTGATCTAGCACGAATTAATTGTATTAACCAACTCATAAAACAATAACACTTATATTCACATAAATAGTATTTCCATTAATATATTCTTTTTATAATACGTGGAAATTCTCGGGTATTACAGCGGCCCTCTACGTGTAAAGAAAATCTTCACCATGATCGACTACTTCACCAAGTAGGTAGAAGCAGCCTCCTTCCCCGGGGTTACTAAAAACGTCATCATTGTTTTCATTAGAGACTATGTCATTTGTCAATATGGACAACCATAGGTAATTGTGTCAGACAATGCTAAGAATCTCAACAACAAAATGATGGAGGAGTTGTGCAGTAAATTCCACATCAAACATCTCAACTCTGTCATCTACCGTCAAAAGATGAATGGTGTTGTTGAAGCGGCTAATAAAAAAATCAAGAAGATCATGCAAAAGATGTCGGCCAACCACAAAGGATGGCCTGACTTATTGCCTCTTACTCTGTTATCCTAGAGAACATCAATGCGCACTTCCACTGGGGCAACCCCCTACGCATTAACCTATGGGATGGAAGCAGTGCTCCCCATAGAAGTGGAAATGGAATCCCTCAGAGTGTTGATAGACGCTCAGCTAGATGAAGATCAATGGGTAAAAGATAGGTATCACCAATTGTCTCTAATAAATGAAAGGTGTGATGCTGCTATCTTTCATTGTCAGTTATATCAACAAAGGATCGCTAGGTCCTACAACAGAAAAGTCTACCTACAGCAGTTTAAACAACATGACTTGGTTTTGAAGAAGATCATTGATAAACAAGATCAATCCAAGGGAAAATTCACCCCTAACTAGGAAGGCCCATTTATTGTCAAGAGGTACTGACAGGAGGTGCTCTCAGATTACTGGAAATGGATGGCGATGAATTTCCACAGCTTATCAACTCGGACACCGTGAAATGGTACTATGTCTGAGATCACCATCAAGCAAATATCCTGGTTTTTGGATCATCAGATCCCCAGTCATTTCAGGTTTTTAACCCTTCACTACATACAACTTCTCTTTACACTCATCTTCCAAATTAGGGACAAACACTTTTCTAGCCAGCAGCCTGGTTCCGGATTGCCAGATCCTTTTCTCTCCATTTGGTTTTAAACCCTTACTCAACTCTGGTTATCCCACCAAGAATTAAACCTTTCACACCTGTAGTTTTACCCCACTAGGGATAAGACTTTTCACACCTACAGTTTGTCCCAAATATGGGATCAAACTTTTTCACACTTGCAGGTTGTCTTGAACTTAGGATCAAACTTTCTTTCCCCCGCAGTTTATCCTGCACATGGGATCAAACTTTTTATTGGCTGCAAATAGTCCCGAACATGGGGCGAACTACGCCAACCTGATCTCCTTGATACACGGGAGTACATAGGCAACCATTTTATATGGCTCGGTCGCAATAAAACAAAAACAACAAAAACATTTCTACACCCTTCTCATTACAAAAACAAAAATAACAAAAATATTCCTACACCCTTTCTGCCACATACAGCGTTGAACCTCTTACACTAGGCTCAAACTACGCAGACCTGATCTCCTCTTCAATAGGAGTACGTAGGCAACAATTCATGGTTCAGTCTTACCCCCTACCAAAACACAAACACTTGTCAACTGTACTGGGATCATCCTTCAATCCACTATATTTCATCGGCTTCAGACCAAAGGGATGAAATTACCTGACCTCCCCATATAAACGGGAGACTCGATGACGATCTAAGCTGTGGTAGATTCCTCAAATAGAAACACCAATCCATAAGAGATGGAACTAACTGGGCTCCTCTTAAATAGGAGTAATGGTGACCATCTATGGTGCGATCAACCTTAGAGAGGAAAGCCACATTCCTTTCCACATCTACATACAGAAACCAGTCCCAAGACACCAAAGATGGTAGAGAATATACACAGATCGATAGTACATTCTGAAATATCCTGTAACAACTCAATGTCCATCCATCAAGAAGGAATTCAGAATGCATCAAGATCATAAGCCCTGAAGAAACAGGCAAATATCAAGCAAGCAACAAGGCATAACTAAAAGGGAAGTGATCAAAAATATATTTCCCTGCTATATATAATGTTGTTTGATATATACAATATGAACTGTACATGACAAAATGGCTAAGTTAGTCTGTGCAGGAAAATACAAGCACATCTATAAATCAGCGTATATGCGAGCTATCAAGCCCAACATGGCATCTCTCTCAGAAGAAGGAGGTAACGTTGTGGTCTCCTATACAAGGATATCCACACGAGCTAGCAGATCTACGACCATCTGCATGGTGACACGGTGCTCATCAATATATGTGTTCATCTCTGGAATCATGCCAGTAGTAAGGGACCTCACTGTGGTTCTATCTGTGATGGCTACATCCCGGGCAGATATGGCGCTATCCCTCTCAACTGTCAATGCATCTCTGGCTGATCTGGCCTCATCCCGCTCAATAACAGCGGCATCTTTATGTGCTAATGTCTCGTCTCTCTCTAATAGAGTTGCGTCTTTTCCATCAAGAGCTGTCAACATCAAGGCTCTAGCATGATCTCTCTCGAAGGTCAACAAATGGAGACTCTGCTCGAAGTACTGTGCTGAATGCTGGATCACAACAGTGCTAGTACTGGGAGAATCTAAAAGAACTACTGGCAACCCAGTAAATGGTTCCTCCTCGGTGGGAGAATCAATATCCTCCATGGGCTCTCCGTCATCCAAATCAATACCCGGTACTGTGGATACTATCGCAACCGATGAAGTCTTTGTCTCCATCCACACAGAATACTCTGGCAAACAGCCCTGATGGCTAAAAGAAAAATCAGCTATCTCACGCTGATCCCAACAAACATACACCCAGGATCGGTCCTCTGCTGATAGATGGTGAGGAGTTAAACGCTGACTTAACGCCCCCTCAAAACGATGGAAGTCCTAGAACTGGTCAAACTGGGACATCATGGCTAGTGGGTGGTAGGTAGTCATGCCCCTCAAACCAGCCAGATGGAGATAATCCATGCCCGGAGCATGAGTAATAACGCTATAGGGTGAACTGAGCCCTGTGCACGACAGGATGCCAAACGGATCTCTGATCTTTGCAAGGAATATCGATCAAGATATAGCGTCTGTACACTCTGATGGCTGAAAGGATTAAGACATAGCTATATCATGGGTAAAGCAGTACCCGTGTCGGCAAAAAGTACCAATCGGTCTCAAGTGTGACATAAACCACACGTATAACATGACTGAACTGCCTGTAAATACCCCTGCAGGGTAGGTGCTGCAAAATGTGGCCGACCTCAACGTCTCCACCACAATCATCGGAATGATGGTACGACCCTTCTTGAGAGCCCTCACTACCATGATAACACCGATGTCCAGCTCATCCATATACCGTG
Source organism: Panax japonicus (assembly GCA_020205505.1). NCBI lineage: Eukaryota > Viridiplantae > Streptophyta > Magnoliopsida > Apiales > Araliaceae > Panax > Panax japonicus. Next base: position 64,959 of record JAINUV010000404.1, read on the forward strand.
GCATGTACACATATGCCACTATGCACATCACAAATACATCCACTCTTGCCAAATGCCACTGATCCTCTAGTGTGGTGAAATCCCCGAAATATCGTGCGTAGCTATCCAATGAGCCAAACCTATCTATCAGGAAACGCTGGGATAATACATGACCAATTGTAATCTCATCCTCCACTACTCTACGCCGTAACTCGGTGAGGGTCATTAACTGTCGGTACATATCTCCGACAGCCATATGAGCGCAAAGTATGTCTAAGGGAAAGGCCGTCAACCGCTCGTACTCCTCCAATGTAGGAGTCAACTCCTGGATACTAAATCAGAAAACCTGTCTCTCCGGTATCCAATTATCCAGCTTACCCTCTACAAAGCCTGCAAGAACCTGAAACATCAAGAGGGTCATAGAATGCTGTAATAGCTGATCTACAGTCACCCTATCTGTAGGTGCCCTACTATTATACCACGACCTCAGACGGGAGGCTATCAACACTGGTAGGGTGTGATCTATGTGGCTGACTGTCGAAGAAAACATCTGTGTAGGCCGTATCATAAGACCTTCTAGGGGTCAATGTTGAATATATTTAGACATATATATATATATATATATATATATGCATAACATGATACATGCATGATAGATAATAGATGGCAATATGATGTAGGGAATGGAAAATAGTATATACATTCCTAAGTACATCATCATCTACATACATCATCTCTGTACAGCTAAAAATACAGGGAAATGGGGCACAGACGCCCTACTACTAACAGAGGCCTATCAAAAGATATAGCGAGAATAGGGCACAACCACCCAATATCTAACAGAGACCTATCAAAAGAGATAACGAGAATACACATCAGAAGAAGACAATGGTGTCAATATCTACATCATCAATCTTGTCCAACTGATGTAACTCCTCCTGAGTCACTGGATCTCTATCAACAGGGATGTCAGGCCTATACAAGGGAGGATCTTCACCGGCAAAGCCATACGGGTCACCTGAGGGGCCAGCACCTAAGCTAGAAGGATCAAAAGTATCTACCTCTGAAGGATCTCAACCCAAGTGTCGGATGAAGAAATGTGCCCGATCTAACTGCCGGATCAAACGATCAATTTGTGTCAAATGATTCGGATCTCGAACACAGGTCAGCCAATCCGTCATCCTCACAGATCCAAGAACCATATCCCCTATAAACTGAGTGGCGCGGGTCTGGGCTCCAATGGTATGAGCGGAACACCATCGATGGAACGTATCCTAAGTATGTGAACCCTCTGAAAAAGTATATTTGTCCATACCCATCAATGGTATGTCATCGACGGGTGACTACAACACAGGCCAATAACGCCTGGCAGGAGGCAAGATCAGTACACGAATCTCTCCTGTGGTGCTCCTAATAGCACGCTCTCCTAAATAGAGCTCTCATCCTCCATATGTGAAGAGAGGAATCCTACGGGTAGATATCATGTGCTTGACACCAGTCGAGAATCCATCCTCAAATCTAATGGTCAAATGTTCCCCATAATAGGGAACCCAAGTGATGACATCAGCAGTCAACAACTCCAATTATAGTCGACAATGGGTGAAACCCTCCACTACAGAAACCTCCGCCAAAATGGAGTGATGCCATCGCCGTCATCGTGGATAGGTATCTAAACCTAACACACTCGCAGGACACAAACATGGAAGCCTCTCATAGGCCCAAAACTACCAACACAAAGGTAAAACATCTGCTGTCAGTGAACACTCTTAAACCTGTACATGGGAAATCAAAAGAGAACTACTCACCAGCAGAAACGGGTAAAATCCTAGCTAAACCTCGGTCAAGCCCTGCGAACGTATGCGTATTCCCCTGAGGAAATAGGCAAAGGTGTAGGAACCCCGATCATACTCTCCAATACGGTCCACCTCCCGTGTGGCGATAATCAAAATGAATGACACCATAGAAGAGTTATCTACTATGAAACAACCCCTGATGATAACCAGGAATAATCACCAAAGAATGCGATCCCTAACTCTCACATCATCATGCATAGGCTCACTCAACAGCCCACTCATAGCATCTACGCTCAACGGACCCGTATGAACGATCCTGCACTTGAGAGGCTCAGCCGGAACTCCCAACAAGAATCTAATGCCAGTTAGGGTAATATTGGCCGTACATGGCACTGGCGCCCCTCCAAACTCCATACCGGTGATAAAATGCCAATCCATCAGTGTCATCATCACCTCACAGTCCAAAAAATAGAGAGACTGAGTCTGGTGAAACCAGCGCTCAGACAATGCCCTAAGGTAACCCCATGGACAATGGCGAGCTAGAATGGAAAAGAACGCCCCAAAGCCCCAATTATGCACTATACCTCGGTAATCTGGATGCAGAGCTTGATACAGGGAGTGTATGTTGAACCAGTTCCCTCAAAAGGAAAAAGGAAGATCAAATCCAGCTTTTCCCTCATTTGCATGCAAGTAAACTGAGGGGTGGCGACTCAAATCACCCAGAATATCTAGAATAGCCACCTGAATGCCTAGGAAATCCCTACGGGGAATATGAGCATCAGGAGTTGGAGATGCTACTGGTACATCCTCCTCCTCATCCTCGACATCCGGCACATCAACCCGGATATGACGTATCACTGCCTCCACCAAACGATGAGGCTGCCTAACTCAACGGGGTCGAGGCACTTCAAAATCCCTCCTCCATACACCTGAAGTGGTCCTACAGGAACTACTCGGCTGATCCAGATCCATAATATCTGGACAACAAGTCTCCAAATCACCTCAGAAAGGGTGTGGTATTTTTCTAACCTGGAGCTTTTCAAAATGCATTTTATGACTACATGAATGCATGCATTATTTTAACATATGTCTACAGTAGAGTTAAAAAATGCATGACTACCCAATGCCTACATTTTGGAAAAAAATTCCATAGTTTCCCCTATAAATAGAACTATCCACATGCACATAGGCATGACTAAGTGGCCATTCAGTGGCACACATGCCCACAGTCATAAACATACTATATGCATTAAAAAGTCAAAGTCATCAATCCATAAGGATAGCCTAATTATCAGGATTACTTTGCATTATCATCTTTGCTCATTTGTCCTCAAAAAGGATAAGAAATAGCAGAAAAAAGGTATCAATTTGACTGTTTCAAAAGTAAATTTTTTTCCTGGGCCGAAATGGGGCTTTCATATCATTTATTGGTATTCGTCCAAATACAGGGTATACTATATTGATGATCTCAGCAATTGCAAATCACATTTGGCAATATCGCACAAAGGTCCAATGTCGTCAGTTTGTGGTCATAATTCTAAAACACAGATTCCCCGACGGGGGAATCACGCATTCTGTTCAAACACAGATTCCCCGACAGGGGCATCATGCATTCTATTCAAACACATATCCTTAACGGGGGCATCACATATTCTGTTCAAACACAGATCCCCGGTGGGGGCATCACGCATTCTGTTCAAACACAGATCCCCGGCGGGTGCATCACGCATTCTGTCCAAATATAGATTCCCCAGCGGGGGTATCACGTATGTTCATCTGTTCAAATATAGAGTCCCCGGCGGGGGTATCACACATTTCATCCGTTGATGCACATGTCAACGAAGGTCAAGCAACCTTGACATCACTTCAGCCGTTGGCAAGTAAATCCAACGAAGTGTCGGAAGCCATCCGATGATTACAGCCGTTGATGCACATGTCAATGAAGGTCAAGCAACCTTGACGTTTTTTCAGTCGATGGCAGTTAAACCCATCAAAGCATTGGAAGCCATCCGGTGATTTCATCAATTGATGCACACGTCAACAAAGGTCAAGCAGCCTTGGCATTTATCCCCAGCAAGGATTTCATCCATTGATGTACATGTTAGCAATGGTTAGGCAACCCTGAAAACATAAAATGTTGGGAGTAACTCAAACAGAGCATCCTCATCGGGGAGGATCGATGATGGAATATGTTATACACATCTTCAACTGATTAAATGAATCCCCAAAGAGTCTCTCATAAATGAGAGATATGTCTGATCTCGGTAGAAGTCAAGGGGGAGCCGAAAATTGTCCCACCATATTGGAGAACAATCCAACAAACCACATATATTTGCATCATGTTGTTATACATTGCATCATGATTATCTTGTTATATTTCAAGTGTCTAGGATTCTTTATCCTATCCATGCCATTGCATTGCATGAATATGATAAAGAGGGGCATCTGTAGACACTCAAAATTTTCTATATACCTATTACTAACATTACAGGAGGGCAGAATCATCTTTCAGAGATAACCTTAGAAGACAGCTTAGTTCAATCCCGGAGACAACCCTGGGATATGCAGTATTACCATCTCGGAGATAACCCTGAGATATCCAGCTCAGACCCTGGAAATACCACTGGAAGTTTCAACCTCAAGCCCGAAAACAACACCAGGCGTTTCAGTTTCAACCTCAGAGATAACCCCGAGGAGTGAAGTTCAAATATCAGAAATCACACCGGAGAAGATCGTCTCAGCTCGGAGATAACCCCGAGATACTCAATCTCAGTCCTGGAAACAACACTGGGAAAGATAGTATCAACCTCGGAGATAACCTCGAGGCATACAGTTGTAGTTCCAGAGATAACCCTGAAAATGCTTGTTTCAAACCTATGCAAACAGCTTTAAACACTCGACAAAAGCCCCGAGAAACTCATCTACCAAGTTCGGAGATAACCCCAGGAAGTCAAGAACATCTCAGAAACAACATTGAGGATGGTCAACACCTACAGCAGTCCAACCTTAGAGATAACCCTGGCAACGACTGCTAAAACAGCTCAAACCGGAGATAACCCCGGTGAAGGGCAGGACCGTTATTTTGCCATATCAAACCCACATCGCGTCGTCTCAACAAAAAAAACATACATTCTACACAGCAATGTCCTACAAGAACCAAAGAGCGCCAATCCCGAGTGACTACTGCACAAGACAGCACACCAAATAGAATTTGAAGCATTAAGACATAGGGCATGGTCCCATCTTTCTAACTTCGTACAACCTTTAATCCCATGTCATTGTGTAGCTCTCGACAACAGCATACCGTAAAAGGTCTTATACACCTCGATCGGATGCCCGGATTGAAGTTCTAAAAGTTCGAGCAGACATCACGTTGCATGCGTGCACATACTTCGAGTCGGCGGGACTCGCGGAACCCGGGGTAGCCACAGGTGCATCTACTGTTGACGCAGGTACACTTGCAGTCTCTCCCTCTATAAATAGAGGGCTTGGGGCATCCATTTTGCATAGAAAAAGGCGAGGAAGCCCTATCCAATTAGCTATGTACACACTATAAACTGAGTGCTTTCTCATTTTAAACACTTGTGAGCTTATATATTGCTATATTTTTACTGGCGGGAGCCAAGTTTTCATCACTTTAAAGCCATTGAAGTCTTCTTTGGCAGTCCACTGTAAGCTTTCTTACATACCTTAAAGCCTTTCTCTTCATCTTTGCACACACCTTTCTTCACGTTGAGAGTCGTGTTGCGTGTGTATGCTCGGACTTCGGTTTGTGGCTTTTATTTCTATTTATACAATATATATATATATATGGACTAACATTACCGAGTTATGCCTCGGTTGAGCCTGGATTTTACAACCGAAGCGTTTATTTGCTTATATATATATATATATATATATATATATATATATATATATATATATATATATATATATATATACATATATATATATATATACATATATGAACTGTTGTCGAACTCTGTTCGATGAGCCTGGATTTTACATCTGGTGCGTTTACTGATTTTATATCTATATATATAGCGACAAATCACCGAAATGATAAACCGAGCCGGGATCGATATATATCCTATTCGTTTATCACTTATATATATATATATATATATATATATATATATATATACATTTCGTCCCGCCTGGAGTTTACTTTGTGGCGGTTGATCATTTTTTTATTACTTTCTTTACATTTCGTCCCGCCTAGAGTTTACTTCATGGCGGTTGATCGTCTTTATAGCTTTATTTACATTTTTGATCCCCCATGGAGGTGCTTCGTGGTGGTTGATCGTGTTTTTATTGCTTTATTTACATTTTTGATCCCCCATGAAGGTGCTTCGTTGTGGTTGATCCTGTCTCTATATATATATTTACCGATTTTATATATTTACATTTTCGATCCCCCATGGAGGTGCTTTGTGTTGGTTGATCATGTATGTATATATATATATATATATATATATATATATATATATATATATATATATATATATATATATATTTACAGCTTTTATATATATAACTGCTTACAGCTTTTCATATAAATTGCGGCATTATGTGAGCCTAGGAATCATGTGATCACAAATTCAGTTTACTGTGATGGATATTTTCAGCTGTAAGCATCTTGTAAATTTATTCATGGTGTTTGGATTTTCTTGGATGGCTCCCATACCCATAAGGAATTCTGTAAGAACCCGAATATTTAGAAAATATTAAAATATGAATTTAGTAAATAAAATTCTTAAGGCATGAGAAGGGTTCGAATAAGAATATATATATGTCATGAGGTCTGTGGAATGGTGTTGCGTGGGGTAATATAAACTATGCAATAAGTGATTTTTGTGTTTAATAAATATATTATTATTATATATTTGTTAATTATTGAAGATGCGAGTTATTTGAAGCAAAGAAGATGAATAGAAATCTATCTATCGATATTAAATAATTTTTTGAAATTATTTTATAATAGTAAGTTGGTGACATTAAATATCTTTGATAATCGCCAATTTCTTAAGTATATGTACAAGTAAGTATCAAGTCTAAGGCAGTGCAACCGTACTCTTTAATGGAGGATGTATAGGAGCTGGGCTAAACGATTCCTTTAGAGAGTGAAGGTATATACGAATTAGTGACTGATCTAACTCACTATGAAAACAGTGTAGACGAGATGGAAACTAATTTGTTGGTTGTTTGTGGGAAACCACTCAGCGTACTATATTGACTATTATTAAAGACTCGGCGCGTGCTAGGTTTAGACTTGTATATATGTACTTTGTTGACGAGAGAAGGAAATCGATATATCTTTAGATAAATATTGGTTAGAGATTTATTGATTAATAATGAGTTATAGTTAACTGTATAGATTAAAGAAATTGTGTTGAGGCAATCTATAGAAATGAAAGAGAAATGATTATAGTATATTTCTACTAAAGGATATTAAAATAAATTCTAGCATATGACTATTTTAATAAAAGGGGGAATATTATTTTGATATTACTTTATATAGCTTGGTACGAGGTAATGTGTATGAGTAAGTAATATGTTAAATATATTAAAGCATATTGTTATATAAGTTGATGGAAACAATTTATCATAATAGGAAATAAACTTATTTTCTATATATAGTGTGTACGTGTGTCGTGCATATAAATATTTTAATAATACATAGATATTATATTAAGAGTAATATCTTGAGAAAATGAGTAAATCGTGTTATTATGATTAGTTCTTATATTTAGAGAAAACATGATAAAAACATCTTATGTTATGGAGAAGTACATAATTTTGATTATAGTAATGTGGAGGGAAATGAATAAGTAATGAGAATAAATAATAAGCTTAATGTAAGCTTGTGTGATATGCTTAGTGTGGCAAAGTGATGGAATAAGCATTCATTAAATAATCTAATGAATGAATAATTGAAGGAATTAATTTGTATGTGCAATGATTTTATATTATATAGTAGCTATATCTATATGATATGAATTGAAGTGTGACACTTCAATAGTAACTATATAATATATGAAATATGTGAATACATATGTATAAAGGCTTGTATGTTAGCATTATGTACAAGTGAGATAATAAAATGTAACATGGTGCAATAGATTACTTCCATGACCATGTTATAAGATGTAATATTGAGAATAATATTATTTTGTGAGATTATATTATTATAAGCTTGTGGACTATTAATTACTAAGTTCACATAATTATGTCTTGTGTGGCATAACTAGGGAAGTTAAATCAAAGGGGTATTTAATGGGAAAATAAATGAGGAGTTAATATAATTGATATTAATTATCATAATTGGGTATATTTTAAATGATAAATTTTATGGAAAATGATGGGTTGATAATATCCTACTATTTTATAATTAGCCCAATTAAAATATTTATTGGAATAAACCAATGTACGTGGATTATATAATTCTATGTTAGTGAGTATATATGTATGCACATTTGGGGGAAAATATCAAATAAATCTAAGTAGGCTTTTAATACTATGGAATGCTGAGTTTTAAGGATGGTGTCCCAATTTGTGTGTCATTTCTCCATTCACGTGAAATGCAAAATGTGACGCCCCCAAAATAGGTATACAACACCCATTCTGAGTCACTAAATACATGGTACATAAAGCAAACTACAACTTCAATAATACAATTGTCGTGCAAAATACGACAACACATACTGTGAGTTTAAATACAAATATTGTCTTCTAGATAATATCCACACTCAAATAAGTCCTCATTACAATAATTCAAACACTATTTTATAGAAATAGTGAGGACTGCTAAAACATCTTTCTAGAACCATCACTCCATACCCCGACTAGATCCTGCTATGTTCTCACCCCCTGAGAAGAAAAATGGAACAAAAAGGAAAAGGGTGAGCTCAACTAACCTAGTAAATAATATTATGACTAAGATAATATACAACAAATTATCATTAGTTTTCAACGGGAAAAAATCTGATAAAATATATTAGACAACAAGTTTTAGATCAACAACTGCAGCGGAAATAGTAATCCATTAGAAGAGTCAAGTAGAGAATGAGTTTTACTATCTTCTAAGATTTAAAAGTCCATCATCAATTTTATCCCTGTAACAACAATCAATATACATCTTTAATCAATATTCATCTTTGCACTACAGGCCAAAGATATGCATTTGTATCACCAGTTGGTCATGTTCATCTCAACACCTGTTAATCTTTGCACTACGGGCCAAAGATATTCATCAGTTAATCATTTATCTTTGCAATACATGCCAAAGATATTTAGTAATATCATCAATTAGGACTGAGGATGATAAAAAATATTTTAAAGAAAACGAATCCAGTGAAACAGAAGGACAAATAGTAGGGATTCGTATAACAGTTTATCCAAGATCAATAATACTCCATAATAACCAATTTTGAATCAAAATTCAAGAATAGAGATCAAAACATGGATACAATCAAAGATAGTAACCATAATAAATATCTTGGACAAAAAGAAGAAAATTTCATTTTTCGGTGAATTGTGCCGTATTCGTGAATAGTGTCGTATACGTGAATAGTATCGTATACATGAATAGTAACTCCGACACAAAAAGTTCCAAATTTGATATAAAAAAAATCAGATCAATACTTCGGCATAATGATATTGAAGAAAATATCATTTTAAGAAGAATACAACACTCCTTACCTCAAAATATCAGTACTTCTAATCGGAATATCGATATAAGGCTGAAGGAAACTTGCACTGATGAATAAAAACTCACAAAGTATCTAAATACTCACAAAATACACTCAATAATCTAGAGAGAGAAAGAGAGAAAGCTTATGTTTCTGGTGTGATTTTTAATTCTAACTTAGCCCTCTATTTATAGGAAAATGTTAACAGAATTGACCTACAACCTGATGGCTTTACCTGCTACTATTCCCACCCACCACATTTGAAATAAAATTCAGCACATTTCTAGAATTTTCCACAAACCATAAGTGGGGGCCACCAATTCTAGAATTTTCCACAAAAATGCTAAATTTGGATACTTCAACAATTTCTGAACCAGTCACCTCTTAAAATTCATAACAAATCATACATTCATTTTTAACGGTTCAAAATTTGTGGACATATACTCAACTTATATATGTATAACATATCCAAAAATTACAACGATCCAATGGTCGGATTAAAAATTATAACTCACACAATATATCTCAAAAACACTGGTTTAATTTTTAATACCTTCATTCCGACAAAAATACTGATAAAACACCTCAACATTAACTCTTTCATTTTTAACCACAATAAATATATCCAACATTTATATCGACATAAAATAAATATTTTCTTATCATATGAATCAATAATTAATTATTCACAAATAATATTACAGAATCACATTTATGACAACCAGGCCGTTCCCAGGAAAGAGGAGGCTTTCCAATAAGAATTTCTCCTTACTGGCGCGCAATTAGGTGACCAAACCTCTCCTTGACAGAACTTTCTAGACATTGCCAATAATGCTATCTAATAATATTATTCAAATAATATGAATTATTGATCTGATAATGGAAAATATTGTGCAGTGACTATTATTGAAACAACAATAATATAAAATATCAACGCAGCAATTATTGAATCAATAAAATAAAATATTGAACAGTAACTACTGTAACAATTATTGAGTAGTGCCTTCTTACGTAAGGATCAATAATTCATCAATACTGTGCATCCACGCGTATTATTATATTTTAACCACCGGGTATTCCAACAATGTTAACGGTAACAACTACGTCGTTATTTATAAAAACTCAAACTTGTCATTTTATTCATCCAACAGTTATTCTGTTATGGGCCCACAAATGACTGTGCCATCGTACGAATATTCCCCGACAACAAGAATATTCCACGACCAAACGAATATTTCCCGACAACAATGATTATTTTATAACCACTTGCATATTTTGCAAAATTTGCACATTTCACCCATAACCAGATAATTATATCAAATTAATACCTTATTATTCACAATAATAATTAGAGGAAATTCGATTTTATTTATAATAAATTGGGGTCTTACAACCTCCCCTCCATTTGAAATTTCGTCCTCGAAGTTAACATACGTACCTGGTGTTTCAAAAAGGTGAGGATACCTCGCTTTCATTTCTGATTCCAACTCCCAGGTCATCTCTTCAATAGCATGGTTTCTCCATAAAACCTTAACTTGTTGTATAACCTTCGTGCGTAGGACATGCTCTTTCCTATCCAAGATCTTAATAGGTATCTCCTCGTACGTTAAATCTTCAGCTATCTCATCTGGTTCTAATTCAATAATGTGGTTCGGGTCTTTAACATATTTACGAAGCATAGATATGTGAAAAACATTATGAATACGAGACATACTTGGAGGTAATGCGAGTCTATAGGCCACATTTCTTATTCGGTCAAGAATCTCAAATGGACCAACAAATCTTGGATTGAGCTTTCCTCTCTTCCCAAATCTTATAACTCCCTTCCATTGTGCAACACGTAATAATACATGATCTCCAATATTAAACTCCACGTCCTTTCTATGAAGATCAGTATAACTCTTTTGTCGATCTTGTGAGGTTTGAATACGTTGTTAAATCATTTGGATCTTTTCTGTAGTCATGCGTACTAATTATGGTCTCGACAACGTTGCTTCTCCCACCTCGTCCTAGCATACTGGAGAACGACACTTTCATCCATACAACGCTTCAAAAGGAGCCATGCCTATACTTACTTGATAACTGTTGTTGTAGGAGAATTCTACCAATGGCAAGTACTTATCCCAACTACCTTTGAAATCTAGGACACAAAGTCTTAATAGATCTTCAAGAATTTGAATAGTCCTCTCTGATTGTCCGTCCGTTTGAGGATGGTATGCAAAATTGAATCGTAAATCCGTACCCATAGCTTTCTGTAAGCTAACCCAAAATTGTGAAGTGAATCTTGGGTCACGATCTGAATCTATGGATACTGACATGCCATGCAATCTCACAATCTCATTCACGTACATGCGAGCAAGACGTTCAAGGGAATCAGTCTCACGTATCGGTAAGAAATGGGCAGACTTGGTTAATCTATCAACAATAACCCAAATCGCATCTATGCCTTAAGAAACTTTGGGAAGACCTATAACAAAATCCATAGTAATGTGTTCCCACTTCCATTTCAAAATCTCAAGTGGTTTTAATGGACCCTTTGGCACTTGATGCTCCGCCTTCACACGTTGACAAGTTAAACACCTCGAGATAAACTCCGCGATCTCTCTCTTCATATTGTTCCACCAAAATGTATGTCGAATATCATGATACATTTTGGTACTCCCAGGATGGATTGCAAACGGTGTGTTGTGTGCCTCCATCATGATTCTATGCTTCAAGTCAGAATTGTTAGGAACACAAAGTCTGGAGTTGACTCGAAGTATTCCTTCTTCATCGATTCTTGCTTCTGGAATAACACCTTCTTGCACTTTCTTCTTCATACGCATCAGCTCCATGTCCGTAGCTTGAGCAGCTTTAACTTTATCGATTAAAGTCGGTTCTACTCATATATTCGCCATCATCATGTGGGTCCCTGGAGTCTTTAATTCTACCTCCATCCTTTGCAAGTCATACAGAATGGGCCTTTGCATTGACAATATCGCACTCGTACTCGCATATGATCTTCTACTCAATGTGTCAGCTACTACGTTCGCTTTTCCAGGATTATATTAAATAGTGTGATCGTAATCTTTCAATAGTTTAAGCCAACGTCGTTGCCACATGTTGAGTTCTTTTTGGGTGAAGAAATACTTGAGGCTTTTATGGTCTGTATAAATCTCCACTTTCTCCCCATACAAGTAGTGTCTCCACATTTTCAATGTGAATACGACTGCTGCCAACTCTAGATCATGAGTAGGATAATTCCTCTCATATTCTTTGAGTTGTCATGAGGCATAGGCTATGACTTTCCTATGTTGCATGAGAACACATCCTAACCCTTTGCCTGAAGCATCGCTATATATAACAAATCCATCCGTACCAGATGGTATTGCCAGAACAGGTGCTGAAATGAGTCTCCTTTTGAGCTCTTGGAAACTCTTCTCGCATTCCTCGCTCCATACGAATTTTGTATCTTTTCGTGTCAGCTAAGTTAATGGAGTAGCGATTCGAGAAAATCCTTCCTCGAATCTCCAATAATAACCATCTAAGCCCAGAAAGCTACGCACTTCGATCACCGACTTTGGTTGCTCCCAACTTTGTACTGCTTCAATCTTCGTCGGGTCAACAGATACTCCATATTTTGACACCACGTGCCCAAGGAATGCTACTTTCTTAAGCCAGAACTCACATTTCTTCAGCTTGGCATAAATCTTGTTTTCACGAAGCCTTTCAAGTAATAGCTTCAAATGGTGCCATGATCTTCACGACTTTTGGAATAGATGAGGATGTCATCAATAAAGATAACAACAAACTGATCCAAACATTCCTTGAATACTCGATTAATCATATCCATGAAAGCAACAGGATCATTAGTCAATCCAAAAGACATGATTAAGAATTCATAATGCCCGTACCGAGTTCTGAAGGTAGTCTTTGGAATATCCTCAGTTTTAATCCTCAGCTGATGATATCTAGAACGAAGATCGATCTTTGAAAAAATTATGCTCCTTGAAACTGGTCGAACAGGTCATCAATGCGAGGTAGAGGATACCTATTCTTGATGGTGACATAATTTAATTCTCGGTAGTCAATACAAAGTCGCATACTCCTGTCTTTCTTATTTACGAAAAAAATAGGAGCACCCTAAGGAGATGTACTAGGACGAATGAAACATATGTCTAATAACTCCTGTACTTGGACTTTTAACTCCTGAAGTTCAATAGGAGTCATTCGATATGGGGTTTTATAAATGGGTTTTGTACCCGGTTCAAGGTCAATAAAGAATTCAACATCACGTTCTGGGGGTAGACCGAGAAGTTCTTTAGGAAATACATCAGTAAATTCTCTAACAACAGAAATATTATTCAAATCTGACTTATCTTTGTTCAAATCCATAACATGGGCTAAGAAACATGACATCCATTTTTCAATAAACGAATAGCTTTATGGCTTGATATGATAGTGACTTATTTTAGTGGTTTAGTTGTTTGAATTCGTATGACAGGTTGGTTAGGAATATGAAAACTAACAACCTTACGAAAACAATCAATTTTGGCATGATGAGTGGTTAACCAATCAATTCCTAAAATCACATCAAAAGCAAGTATCTTTAAAGAGATAAGATCAACAGGTAATGTGATAGTGCCAACTTGGATTAAGCAAGATTTATAAATAGTGGATGTAACGAAAGTTTCACCCAACGGAGTCTCCACTGATAAATCAAAGTCTAATTTCTCTGGAGTCAATTTTAAACGTTGAGCACAAGCAGGAGAGATAAAAGAATGTGTAGAACCGGTATCTAGTAAGGTATAAACTTCGCAAGAGTTCAAGATTAGCTTACTCGTAATCACCTCGTTCATGTTCCTCACATTTTGGCCAGTCACGATAAATGCTCTTCCAGGAACCGCTGATTTCGACTTATCCGGGACAGCCCTTGGAGTCACCATCCCCGTTAAATTTGGTTTTGCTACAGAACAATTCCAAGCTATGTGGCCTTCCTTTCCACAGTTATAACATACCTTGGATTGTTGTGGGAAGTTTGGGCTGATATGTCCCTCTTTCTCGCATTTGTAACATCTAACTGGCGGTCATTCTACTCCCCTAGAATTTGTTGTTGGTGCTGGTGCTGCTGCTGATGTCTTCCCGTCATTGTTGAATCTCCTCTTTCTGAAATTTCCACTTGACTCACCTCTCCTATTATCATGGCCACGATGACCACCTGAGTGGTTACTGCCTTTGTTCGTACTTTTCCCTCCTCGTTGGTTATCATCGCTCTGATAAATGCTGTCACCGGTATGACCCTGGTTGTGGTCCCTCGGTTACAAATACTCATTATCTCGCTCTAATAATTGAGTCATGTTTACAACATCTGAATATAAAGAAAATTTATAAGATATAAGATATTGCCGAATCTCGGGCTTTAGACCTCTCAGAAACATCCTTGTCATTCGTTCCTCATTTTCGACCAAATGAGGTGCAAACCTGGATAACTCTGCAAACTTCGCCTCGTACTGGGACACCGTTATGTTGTTTTGTTCCAGTCTGATAAACTCCACCTCCTTCATATGACGAATACTTTCAGGAAAGTACTTGTCATTGAATAGTTTCTGAAATGTTTCCCAAGACATGCTGAGTGCGGCTGGCTGGGTACGCTTCACAGACTCCCACTAGTAGTCTGCCTCACCGCGGAACATAAAGGTGGCGAATGGAACCTTCTGTTCCTCCGTGCATCCCAAGACATCGAATATCTTGGTAATTTGTTTGACCCACGTTTCCGCCATGATCGGATCTGGCTTTCCCTTAAATTCTGGTGGTCCCAACTCTTTGAACTGCTTGGCTGTGACAAGTCGCGCATTGCTAGCATTTCCACCTGTATTCTGTGCACGAGTCTCCCTCGTCTAGTTTTGCATGAACTGTAAAAAGCTTCACAACATTCCATCATTCATCATTTGCTCGGTAGTGTTGTTTACAGGAGGAATAGTGTCTTCCTGTTGTACGTTCTCCTGGTTTGTGACTAAAGGTTGTTCCACAGTCTCATAAACTCCATTGTTAACGTTCTCAGCAGCCATTCTTAAATACTGCCATAAAACAACGATTAATTAAACAAATTAACATATCACATAATATCCCTATATTATGATTGACCAACAAATAAGCTTAGATAGGACACACTAGCGAAGGATTTACTCATCTCTCCCCTCCTAGTTCTATTCCCCGATCTCCGCCAGAGACCATATCCCTAAGCTTTGATACCAACTGTGACGCCCCCAAAAAAGGTATATAACACCCATTCTGAGTCGCCAAATACATGGTACATAAAGTAAACTACAACTTCAATAATACAATTGTCGTGCAAAATACGACAACACATACTGTGAGTTTAAATACAAATATTGTCTTCTAGACAATATTCACACTTAAATAAGTCCTCATTACAATAATTCAAACGCTATTTTACAGAAATAGTGAGGACTGCTAAAACATCTTTCTAAAACCATCACTCCATACCCCGACTAGATTCTGCTATGTTCTCACATCCTGAGAAGAAAAATGGAACAAAAAGGAAAAGGGTGAGCTCAACTAGCCCAGTAAAGAATATTATGACTAAGATAATATACAACAAATTATCATTAGTTTTCAACAGAGAAAAATCTGATAAATATAATAGACAACAAGTTTTAGATCAACAACTGCAACGGAAACAACAATCCATTAGAAGAGTCAAGTAGAGAATGAGTTCTACTATCTTCTAAGATTTAAAAGTCTATCATCAATTTTATCCATGTAACAACAATCAATATACATCTTTAATCAATATTCATCTTTGCACTACAGGCCAAAGATATTCATTTGTATCACCAGTTGGTCATGTTCATCTCAACACATGTCCATCTTTGCACTACGGGCCAAAGATATTCATCAGTTAATTATTTATCTTTGCACTACAGGACAAAGATATATATTAATATCATCAATTAGGACTGAGGATGATGAAAAATATTTTAAAGAAAACGAATCCAGTGAGACATAAGGACAAATAGTAGGGATTCGTATAATAGTTTATCCAAGATCAATAATACTCCATAATAACCAATTTTGAATCAAAATTCAAGAATAGAGATCAAAACATGGATACAATCAAAGATAGTAACCATAATAGACATCTTGGACAAAAATAAAAAATTTCATTTTTTGATGAATAATGCCGTATTCGTGAATAGTGTCGTATACGTGAATAGTGTCGTATACGTGAATAGTAACTCCAACACAAAAAGTTCCAAATTTGATAAAAAAAAATTCAGATCAATACTTCGGCATAATGATATTGAAGAAAATATCATTTTAAGAAGAATATAACACCCCTTACCTCAAAATATCAATACTTTTGATCGGAATATCGGTATAAGACTGAAGGAAACTTGCACTGTTGAATAGAAACTCACAAAGTATCTAAATACTCACAAAATACACTCAATAATCTAGAGAGAGAAAGAGAGAAAGCTTATGTTTCTGGTGTGATTTTTAATTCTAACTTAGCCCTCTATTTATAGGAAAATGTTAGCAGACTTGACCTGCAACCTGATGGCTTTACATGCTACTATTCTTACCCACCACATTTGAAATAAAATTCAGCACATTTCTTCACCAACCACAAGTGGGGCCCACCAATTCTAGAATTTTCCACCAAAATGCTAAATTCGGATACTTCAACAATTTTTGAACCAGTCACCTCTTAAAATTCATAACAAATCATACGTTCATTTTTAACGGTACAAAATTTGTGGACATATACTCAACTTATATATGTATAACATATCCAAAAATTACAACGATCCAACGGTCGGATTAAAAATTATAACTTATGCAATATATCTCATAAATACTGGTTTAATTTTAATACATTCATTCCAACAAAAATACTGATAAAACACCTCAACGTTAACTCTTTCATTTTTAACCACAATAAATATATCCAACATTTATATCGACATAAAATAAATATTTCCTTATCATATGAATCAATAATTAATTATTCACAAATAATATTACAGAATCACATTTATGACAACCAGGCCGTTCCCAGGAAAGAGGGGGCTTTCCAATAAGAATTTCTCCTTACTGGCGTGCAATTAGGTGACCAAACCTCTCCTTGACAGAACTTTCTAGACAATGCCAATAATGCTATCTAATAATATTATTCAAATAATATGAATTATTGATCTGATAATGCGAAATACTGTGCAGTGACAATTATTGAAACAACGATAATATAAAATATCAACGCAGCAATTATTGAATCAATAAAATAAAATATTGAACAGTAACTACTGTAACAATTATTGAGTACTAGCCTTCTTACGTAAGGATCAATAATTCATCAATACTGTGCATCCACGCGTATTACTATATTTTAACCATCGGGTATTCCAACAGTGTTAACGGTAACAACTACGTCGTTATTTATAAAAACTCAAACTTGTCGTTTTCTTCATCCGACAATTATTCTGTTATAGACCCACAAATGATTTCGCCGTCGTACGAATATTCCCCGACAACAAGAATATTCCACGACCAAACGAATATTCCCCGACAACAATGATTATTTTATAACCACTTGCATATTTTACAAAATTTGCATATTTCACCCATAACCAGAGAATTATATCAAATTAATACCTTATTATTCACAATAATAATTAGAGGAAATTCGATTTTATTTATAATAAGTTGGGGTCTTACACAAAAATCCTAGCTAGCTAGCTTGCTTCTTCTTCTCCAAAATCCATAGCTTCCAAATGATGAAAAGGGGAGTGGGCATAATGATGTGAATCAACTACCATCCAACAACTCCTTCTTGTCTAATGAATTCTTCTTCCTTCCACTAGTTTGATTTCTAGGGCAAAACTATTGCTTGGATAACACTTTCTCTATAAATAGAGACTCTCTCATCTTATTTTCTTTTGTTGAGATGTCTGAGATTTTGGCTATGGAAGGATAGTAGAATAGAGAGTCATTGAGGTTGAGAGATAAGGGAATGTCAAGAGAGCTTTTGCAATTTGACAAAAATAATAAGAAGAAGAAATAAGCATATGAAGTAGAAGTGCTCTTCAAAGGTACTAACTTCTTTTCCTCTATATTTCTATACACTGAAATCAATGATAGAATGGTGAAAGCATGATGATTGTGTGATTGTAATACATATATATGTTCTTCATTTCAAGATTATGAAATCCTTAGTAATAACAAGAAAAAGTAACTTTTGAGTCACAAAATTGATGGCTAAGGATTGTTATAATCCATGAATTGTTGTTAGATATTGTTAATATAGTCAAATACGAAATCAACGGAAGTTAAACGAACCCATTTGGTTGAGAAACGAATTCGTAGTAAACGAATTCACTAAATTATCCAAAACATGAACATTTGCATGAACATGAGTTATAGATTCATATTTGGGTTAGTTAATGTTTATGTTAGCTGATGGGTATTATATTATGTTTACCCATATTATGTTGTAGTTCTATGAATTAAGAATCTATAGAATCGAAAACGGACTAATTTGGACATTTATAACTCAAATTATGAAGGTAGAAAGGATTTTTGGCTTGTTATTTTGTAGCAGAGCATGAATCCGTGAGTTAACAGTAGCTATGCCCGCCCAGGCGGGCTATTTATAGGGCAAGACCCCCGCCTGGCGGGGGTGGTCTAACTGCAACTGCTGAGAAAAATCTGACAGAACATGTTTTGGTAAAACGGCCATAACATTTTCATACGAACTCCGATTGAGAAGATTTAAGATGATCCGGAAAGAGAACGAATAGACCTAGAACTTTTGTGCTTTAAGTTTTTCAATTGGAGGTCATTAGGAAGGGTAAAAATAGTCATCTGTGTGACTGTTACGTAATCGAAGGCCATCGGTGGGCGTCGAGTGAGCACATGCGCAAGTGTAGTGCTCTCGACAATGGAATATGTTATTCTAAGTGATGTAACATGAAAATGCATGATAATAGACATGATATATAAGATTACCTTACTCATTATAGAATGCTTTAGCATGGCTTAGTATGTATTTCGAAAAGAAACTTAGAGTTTTGAAAAACGAATATTGACGAACCTTGACTCTTTGAAGTTATGATATTTTAACACATACATCTTGTTGAGTTTTGAGTATACTTAAGAATGAGAAGTGATTTAAAGTTACTTTACTTATTATCAACTTACAATAGCTTAGTTGAAAATGATTTCTAAAGAAAACTTGAAACTTTAAGAACGAACTTAAAGTAACTTGTGTACTTAAAGTTCTAAACATGATAACATATATTCATGGATTAGTTAGCTATGAAATGAGATTAAAAGGTTCACCTAGTTGCTTTACCTTAGCCTAGAATAACTTTTAAAAGTGAACTTGAACGCCTTATGCCTCTAGACATGACGAATATGTTCATCTTTTAGTTAAGCATGAATTGGACGTTTCAAGTGTGGTTTAAAATATGTTTTCAAATAAACTATGTTATGTACATGTGAAGCATGCTATTAGAGACTTATTAGTACCAATATATGGTTTAAAATCATATATCATCGAATCTTGTTAAAAAAAGTTGTTAAGCTTTATTGATTGAAATAAATCATTATGAAACTAAGTAGTTTGAATATGAACGACATATATCACGTATCTATAAAATTTAAATATGTGTCAAACACATAGCGAGTCAAGTTAGTGATAAATGTATATGAAGTTGATGTCAAGTACGGATGGTTAAGGAATACCTATACATATATAGCAATTCTAAAAGTACGATGAGAAAGTGAAATGAAGGTTTTACAAACCTAGTTTGAAAATAATGTACCATTGTTATTACATTGAGAATGCATGAAATATGTTACTGATGGATATGAATCCATGATTATATAATTGTGTAGGAATACACGAAGTGTAGTTAAGCATTAAGCAGTAAGTCGTAGTTCATAAACTACGAATCAGGCATGTCTTTCAGTTCCTATTTGTTATATGAATTTGATAATTGTTAGTTGAGCTATATTATGCGATGCAAATGTTGATGTATATATATGAAATGCATATGAGATATGTATGAAATGTGAAAGTTGATCTTTGATGATATGCTTGTGATATAAACCTCTATGCTTGTTATGTCAGAAGTAACATGTGTAGTAAATATTAATTGATTATGAATGCATGAACTGAATATGTTATTATATGCTATGTGATGCATGAAAACTGTTAGAATTGTTGGGTTGTCGAGCTCACCCTTGAAAATAACCACTTTTGCAGGTTAAGGACTCACGGTAAAGATTTCGTGCTACTTGATTGACAAAGTAGATAGTTTCGCAATGAAGGATACTATTTAGATTATTACTTGAACCATGTTTAGGTTCTAGGAGTGTACTTGATATATAATTACGATGTTTAAAACTTGTTGTATTATAAGGATGTATTAGTTAATACATAGAGGATATCGAATCAAGATGTAAAATCTTATACAGTAATTCAAATAGAATGAATCATAACATAATTTGATTCAAGGATATGTAATCGATTCAAGTTAAGAAATCAGTAGAAGATTTATTTTCAAAGGAGATTGAAAAAGTTTTAATTATTCTGCATATTTATATTATATCAAATGTAATCTAATACAGGAATAGTAAATGACCAAGTTGTTAAACTTATAAAAGTTTTGGGTCATTACATAGTTCCTGAAATTGGAAAGAATTTATATTCTAAATTGTAATAAGCATAGTTAAATTCATTAAGTTATGAATAAAAGATATAATAGTTGACGATAGTAGTATCGTGGCGGACCAAATCTGAGGTTTGAAGGAACTTGGATTTGGGGGCGTCACAGGTTGATATCAAAGCTGTAGGTTATAAACTTTAGGTAAGTGTACCTTAGGCTATAACCTGAGAGAGAGAAAGATAAAGATTAAAATTTATAAGCGAAGATTCAAAGAAGAATCTTGAAGTATCTAATAGAATGAGAATTCCAGAGTTTCCCAACTCTGGTAATAAAAATGATAAGATGATGTCTATAAGATGAATATGACAAAGATAATAAGACTGAACTCGGATGGAGTTTTGTTGATAATAGGGAAAGAACCCTAAGGTAAATTGATGATCACGACGTGATCAGATTGAGCTATGAAGTGATAAATAGTTTATAACGACTAAGTGTGTATAGCTTGATGCTATAAGAGAATGTACTATGAAGTGGTATGATTTGGACTCATGAGGAGTTGTGTATGATGAGATACGAAGAATTCGTATCGAGCAAAGAGCAAGTTAAGAGTGATATAGAGTTAAGTTAGATTTCAGTTGAGGACTCATGTGAGAGCTTAGTTTTACAAACCTTTGTGTGGGCGGAGGCTTTGTGCTCACGCTCGGTTCCTCACAATGATAATCAATGGAATGTCGGTGTCGCACTATCGATATGCTTATGGTGAGAAGGTGATTCTTTTATCATATCATATTTGATAGATAGAGACAATTAAGATTAAGATAGAGAATATTAAGATTAGGCGCGAGTTCTTAAAACTCATACACATGGTACGTTTGTGACTCATAAGTATATGAAATGTTTTTGAACCCCTCAGTGAATGGACGCCTATGGTCTGACTAGGATAAGTCTTAAACTCATATAATTGTGGCAAGTTCCTGAATTTCCAAAGTGTGGTAAGTTTGATGAACTGTATCGGGTATATATATGTTATGAAGTTAGAAATTTTGATGTAGTAAAGATTGACGTTGATAGAGAAACGTGGTTTTCTAAATCTTCTAGCTCTGCTAGATTTTCAAAGTTTATTGACTTCGTGCTGATGATTCACACTTCTATTTTCTTGAAAAACATTGGATCTTGTGATTGAACCAATGATGTTTAAAAACAATACCTTTATTCTTATGTCTATACAAATTGTTTCGGCTAAGACAAAAATGATTTAAAAATTTTCAAAATGTATTTCTAACCATGCGCATCATTGATATGGTGTATGGTAAACGATGGAGTCATCCATGTAGTTGAACCTAGTGTTGGTTGTGATCGAAAGATCATCAGCCAATTTTGGTACGGTGTAGTATGACAACGTCACATAATGGCGGAATCCTCAACGTACTACTAATCTAGTATGGTATCATGATGTCATAAAAGAATTTTTGGTTTTCTTTTAAATTATGAAGAAGGTCAATTAAGTTAGCTAAATTATTTTGATTGAAGTACGAGTTGTTGATAAAAGTCTAAGCTATTTGATTCAGCTAGATGGCTGTTGAAAATATTTAAGGAATTCAAGCGTTCTTGAGTAATTATTCCAAACCAGATTGCTCTGGTGCGGATTCAGTTGTTGAAAAGCTGAGGTGAACAACCCTATAAGGGGACATATTTTCGGGGACAATGGTTTCGAGCGTAACACATATAGTCATTACAAAACACTACGTTGTGGCCCAACGTAGTGGTACAATAGGTTGGCCACCTAGTGTACGTGTGGAGGGTGTTTTCAGTCTTTGTGATTGATAAATACTTTGGTTTACAATGTGAAGGATTTTGTTGAAGCATTTGTAAACCTAGAGAAGAGTTCACGATCTTGTGACCCCTCAGCATAATTTGGAATCTAAGATTATTCATACTACTTCCCGATTATTAAAAAATCATGGAAGATTCTTATTCTTCTGAAGGATGAATGTAGTAAGTAACATGTTCCTTAGAAAGGAAAACTGGTAGAATGCAAGTGAGCAAGTTATAATAAAACTTTCGAAAAGGGAATGGATAAAATTATTCAAAAGAATATGTAATATTTCGAATAGCACCGAGTAGAGGAGGTTTCGGTTATTCCGAGGACGGAATCCTTATAAGGGGGGGAGGATGTAAGAACCCGAATTTTTAGAAAATATTAAAATAAGAATTTAGTAAATAAAATTCTTAAGGCATGAGAATGGTTCGAATAAGAATATATATGTGTGTCGTGAAGTATGTGGAATGGTGTTGCATGGGGTAATATAAACTATGCAATAAGTGATTTATGTGTTTAATAAATATATTATTATTATATATTTGTTCATTATTGAAGATGCGAGTTATTTGAAGTAAAGAAGATGAATAGAAATCTATCTATCGATATTAAATAATTTATTTGAAATTATTTTATAATAGTAAGTTGGTGACATTAAATATCTTTGATAATCGCAAATTTCTTGAGTATATGTACGAGTAAGTATCAAGTCTAAGGCAGTGCAATCGTACTCTTTAATGGTGGATGTATAGGAGCCGGGCTAAACGATTCCTTTAGAGAGCGGAGGTATATACAAATTAGTGACTGATCTAACTCACTGTGAAAATAGTGTAGACGAGATGGAAAATAATTTGTTGGTTGTTTATGGGAAACCACTCAGCGTACTATATTGAATACTATTAAAGACTCGACGAGTGCTAGGTTTAGACTTGTATATATGTACGTTGTTGACGAGAGAAGGAAATCGATATATCTTTAGATAAATATTGGTTAGAGATTTTTTGATTAATATTGAGTTATGGTTAAATGTATAGATTAAAGAAATTGTGTCGAGGCAATCTATAAAAATGAAAGAGAAATGATTATAGTATATTTCTACTAAAGGATATTAAAATAAATTCTAGCATATGACTATTTTAATAAAAGGGGGAATATTATTTTGATATTACCTTATATAGCTTGGTACGAGGTAATGTGTGTGAGTAAGGAATATGTTAAATATATTAAAGCATATTGCTATATAAGTTGATGGAAACAATTTATCATAATAGGAAATAAACTTATTTTCTATATATAGTGTGTACATGTGTCGTGCATATAAATATTTTAATAATACATAGATATTATATTAAGAGTAATATCTTGAGAAAATGAGTAAATCGTGTTATTATGATTAGTTCTTATATTTAGAGAAAACATGATAAAATCATCTTATGTTATGGAGAAGTACATAATTTTGATTATAGTAATGTGGTGGGAAGTGAATAAGTAATGAGAATAAGTAATAAGCTTAATGTAAGCTTGTGTGATATGCTTAGTGTGGCAAAGTGATGGAATAAGCATTCATTAAATAATCTAATGAATGAATAATTGAAGGAATGAATTTGTATGTGCAATGATTTTATATTATATAGTAGCTACATCTATATGATATGAATTGAAGTGTAACACTTCAATAGTAACTATATAATATATGAAGTATTTGAATACATATGTATAAAGGCTTGTATGTTAGCATTATGTACAAGTGAGATAATAAAATGTAACATGGTGCAATAGATTACTTCCATGACCATGTTATAAGATGTAATATTGAGAATAATATTATTTTGTGAGATTATATTATAAGCTTGTGGACTATTAATTACTAAGTTCACAATTATGTCTTGTGTGGCATAACTAGGGAAGTTAAATCAAAGGGGGATTTAATGGGAAAATAAATGAGGAGTTAATATAATTGATATTAATTATCATAATTGGGTATATTTGAGATGATAAATTTTATGGAAAATGATGGGTTGAGAATATCCAACTATTTTATAATTAGCCCAATTAAAATATTTATTTGAATAAACCAATGTACATGGATTATATAATTCTATGTGAGTGAGTATATATGTATGCACATTTGGGGGAAAATATCAAATAAACCTAAGTAGGCTATTAATACTATGGAATGCTGAGTTTTAAGGATGGTGTCCCAATTTGTGTGTCATTTCTCCATTCACGTGAAATGCAAAAAGTCTAGCTAGCTAGCTTGCTTCTTCTTCTCCAAAATCCATAGCTTCCAAATGATGAAAAGGGGAGTGGGCATAATGATGTGAATCAACTACCATCCAACAACTCCTTCTTGTCTAATGAATTCTTCTTCCTTCTACTAGTTTGATTTATAGGGCAAAGTTATTGCTTGGATAACACTTTCTCTGTAAATAGAGACTCTCTCATCTTATTTTCTTTTGTTGAGATGTCTGAGATTTTGGCTATGGAAGGATAGTAGAATAGAGAGTCATTGAGGTTGAGAGATAAGGGAATGTCAAGAGAGCTTTTGCAGTTTGACAAATATAATAAGAAGAAGAAATAAGCATATAATGTAGAAGAGCTCTTCAAAGGTACTAACTTCTCCTCTATGTTTCTATACACTGAAATCAGTGATAGAATGGTGAAAGCACGATGATTGTGTGATTGTAATACATATATATGTTCTTCATTTCAAGATTATGAAATCCTTAGTAATAACAAGAAAAAGTCACTTTTGAGTTACAAAATTGATGGCTAAGGATTGTTATAATTCATGAATTGTTTTTTGATATTGTTAATATAGTCAAATACAAAATCAACGGAAGTTAAACGAACCCATTTGGTTGAGAAATGAATTCGTAGTAAACGAATTCGCTAAATTATCCAAAATATGAACATTTGCATGAACATGAGTTATAGATTCATATTTGGGTTAGTTAATATTTATTTTAGTTGATGGTTATTATAGTATGTTGTAGTTCTATGAATTACTAATCCATAGAATCGAAAACGGACTAATTTGGACAAGTATAACTCAAATTATGAAGGTAGAAAGGATTTTTGGCTTGTTATTTTGTAGCAGAGCAAGAATCCGTGAGTTAAAAGTAGCTATGCCCGCCCCGGCGGGCTATTTATAGGGCAAGAACCCCGCCCCGGTGGGGGTGGTCTGACAGCAACTGCTGAGAAAAATCTGACAGAACATGTTTTGGTCAAACGGCCATAACGTTTTCATACGAACTCCGATTGCGAAGATTCAAGATGATCCAGAAAGAGAACGAATAGACCTACAACTTTTGTGCTTTAAGTTTTTCAATTGGAGGTCATTAGGAAGGGTAAAAATAGTCATCTTTGTAACTGTTACGTAATCGAAGGCCATCGGAGGGCGTCGAACGAGCACATGCGCAAGTGTAGTGCTCTCGACAATGGAATATGTTATTCTAAGTGATGTAACATGAAAATACATGATAATAGACATGACATATAAGATTACATTACTCATTATAGAATGCTTTAGCATTGCTTAGTATGTGTTTCGAAAAGAAACTTAGAGTTTTGAAAAACGAATATTGACGAACCTTGACTCTTTGAAGTTATGATATTTTAACACATACATCTTGTTGAGTTTTGAGTATACTTAAGAATGAGAAGTGATTTAAAGTTACTTTACTTATTATCAACTTACAATAGCTTAGTTGAAAATGATTTCTAAAGAAAACTTGAAACTTTAAGAACAAACTTAAAGTAACTTGTGTACTTAAAGTTCTAAACATGATAACATATATATTTATGGATTAGTTAGCTATGAAATGAGATTAAAAGGTTCACCTAGTTGCTTGACCTTGGCCTAGAATAACTATTAAAAGTGAACTTGAACACCTTATGCCTCTAGACATGATGAATATGTTCATCTTTTAGCTAAGCATGAATTGGACGTTTCAAGTGTGGTTTAAAATACGTTTTCAAATAAACTATGTTATGTACATGTGAAGCATGATATTAGAGACTTATTAGTACCAATATACGGTTTAAAATCTTATATCATCGAATCTTGTTAAAGAAAGTTGTTAAGCTTTATTGATTGAAATAAATCATTATGAAACTAAGTAGTTTGAATATGAACGACATAGATCACATATCTATAAAATTTAAATATGTATCGAACACATAGCGAGTCCAGTTAGTGATAAATGTATATGAAGTTGATGTCAAGTACGGATGGTTAAGGAATACCTATACATATATAGCAATTCTAAAAGTACGATGAGAAAGTGAAATGAAGGTTTAACGAACCTAGTTAGAAAATAATGTAACATTGTTATTACATTGAGAATGCATGAAATGTGTTACTGATGGATATGAATCCATGATTATATAATTGTGTAGGAATACACGAAGTGTAGTTAAGCATTAAGCAGTAAGTCGTAGTTCATAAACTATGAATTAGGCAAGTCTTTCAGTTCCTATTTGTTATATGAATTTGATAACTGTTAGTTGAGCTATATTATGCGATGAAAATGTTCATGTATATATATGAAATGCATATGAGATATGTATGAAATGTGAAAGTAGATCTTTGATGATATGCTTGTGATATAAACCTCTATGCTTGTTATGTGAGAAGTAACATGTGTAGTAAATATTAATTGATTATGAATGCATGAACTAAATATGCTATTATATGCTATGTGTTGCATGAAAACTGTTAGAATTGTTGGGCTGTCTAGCTCACCCTTACAAATAATCACTTTTGCAGGTTAAGGACTCACGGTAAAGATTTCGTGCTACTTGATTGACAAAGTAGATAGTTTTGCAATGAAGGATACTATTTAGATTATTACTTGAACCATGTTTAGGTTCTAGGAGTGTACTTGATATATACTTACGATGTTTAATACTTGTTGTATTGTAAGGATGTATTAGTTAATACATAGAGGATATCGAATCAAGATGTAAAATCTTATACAGTAATTCAAATAGAATGAATCATAACATAATTTGATTCAAGGATATATATTCGATTCAAGTTAAGAAATCAATAGAAGATTTATTTTCAATGGAGATTGAAAAAGTTTAAATTATTCTGCATATTTATATTATATCAAATTTAATGTAATACAGGAATAGTAAATGACCAAGTTGTGAAACTTATAAAAGTTTTGTGTCATTACATAGATCCTGGAATTGGAAAGAATTTATATTTTAAATTGTAATAAGCATAGTTATATTCATTAAGTTATGAATAAAAGATATAATAGTTGACGATAGTAGTATCGTGGCGGACCGAAACTGAGGTTTGAAGGAACCTGGATTTGGGGGCGTCACAAATTCGGCACTGCTTTGTATATTATTTTCTCGAAGATGTTTCGCATCTCGAAAATAAAAGCAATCCAAACGAACATTTAATAAAATGGAAGTATCAAAAGGTCTCAATTACTATTGAGCACAAGGGTTTGAAAATCCTCTTTTTACAAAACATCACTGCTATATATTGTTTTAAACTGAATTTTCATATAAATTCAAACCATGTGTATATAGTTGCGAACGAGGCCTCACACTACTTCTAAATAACAGCACATTGACCCACTGTAGCAGCCCCGAATCCAGGTCCCAAATCACCTCGGATCCGGTATACTATTTCTATAACTATTTGCGGAAGATATAAACATAAATTGTTTATACAATACATTACACACCATTCCCCAAGGTCGAGTAACCTTAACTTATACACAATTCATAAACTTTCTAACATAACAATATTTATCAAAGTATACTATTACAAACTAGCCGCACATTTTATCCCAAGTCGGACTTGGCATTATCTTTTCTTGTATCCGAACGCATTCGCCTTATCTGCAATGTTTTATCATGATATAACAAGGGTGAGCATGAAAGTTGCCCAGCAAGTTTAAATACAATAATATAATGATATATCATGATTGAAGAGTATGAATAATAAGCTGGCTATAATTCATCAATATAATTGAGAACTAGCACGAACAAACTTTAGACTGAACAAGTTTTATACATGAACAAACATTTCTGAACCAACTGGTAATGAAGGTGATCAGCCTTTTATACCTGACTTATACATGCAAGATGTACAGAGTACAATTTTCGTGAAAATCAGCAATGATTAACCATAAGCTTGAATAAACACTCTTATTAGAGTTAAGTACAAAGAAACTTGCCTGAACCGTTGATTACCGCAACGTAATGTATAACGCTTTACCCGACGATCTAATATTAGTAATATAGATCTCCAATAATTAGAATAATATCATCACGGTATAATAAAGTTATATATTTACACACAGAATAACCTAAACACATTACCACATAATCCTATCAGTCTATACAGCACATAAGACGTAGCATCAAGTCAAACTATTTCAGTCTGACTTGAAACCGACACAATTCTATCATCCCGACGGTCTAGTCGGACAAAACTCGAGTTTAAGTTCAATTAAACTCTGCTTAAACGCTTAACAATTATCCCAGATAATTATCTTAACAGCCAAAATAATTTTCATAGGCTCATAATAATTTTCAAATAATTATTATCATTTATCACCATTTTCAATCATTAAAACCGTATTTAAATAAATTAAATACCACATAATTACTTAATCATTAATATTTATTTATTATAAAATATTAATGAAAATCATTACATAATATTATAATATAATTATAATATTTCAAAATATTTTTAATACCTTAAAATCATAATTATATGATTTTTAAACACTTAAATCCCTTATCCGATAATTACTATTAATATTAAAATATTAATATTTTCGTGACTAAATATCAAAAGTTATAATTTATAACTTAAAATATTTTTAGATCACTTAAATTATTTTTATATAATTTATAAAACATTAATTCCATTTTTCCTTAATTTATTTAATATATCTATTAAATAAATTAATTATCATTAATATTGATTAATTAATGAAATTCATCCCAAAATATTAAAAGTCATCAAAAATAACTTAAAATATTTTCTTATACCATAAAATAATTTTTCATGAATTAAAACCATATTTAAATAATTTATTTAATAAAATAATTAAATAAATAAATACCTTTTATATTCCAAAAATACTAAATATTTTTGAAATATACTGAAAATAATTAAAAACTATTTTTTAGAATTTAAAATAATTTTTCAGAATTTATTATGTATTTTTTAATAATTAAAAACCAATTTTTTTCTATTTTTTAATTCATTTTTCAGAAAATAGAAAATAAACTGTCGCTAAAGGGACCCTATAGCGACAGAACCGTCGCTATAGGTGTTCTTGGTGTTCTTGAGCTGCCCAGAAAACGCATGTCAAACTTCGAGGTGCCTCGTTTGACCAGGTTTTATTCTATGTTCCTAATGTTTTCTGGGCTGGATATTGTTTTAAGGTTGTAGTATTTATGTAATACTACCACTACATATCAAGTTCATGATCATCACATATCATAACAGAGAGATCAAAGCTCTCAAAAGTGTCAACAGACCTGTTCTTCAAATTCTGGGTTTTCCAGATTTGAAGAACAGCCTTAGGCGCCTTCTATTGATCCTTGTAACTTGCAGTTCAGGTTTTGATTATGAGATCTAATAGTTGTATCGTGTAGAAAACATGTCAGACTACAACTACATAGCATCATAACATAATAACATCATCACATGAGCAAGATCTGGCATGGTCAAACCATGTCAGAAAACTTGCTCTTTAACTTTCTGGGTTTTCCAGAAAGTTACCCAAAACTGATGGTCAAAGCTACTTTGACCGTGATTTTCTTCCACTCCAGTTATGATCTAAAGGATCTGGTGACTTTAACATATAGTCTACATACCCGAATACAATATAACATCAACATCTTAGCCAAATGAGCAAATAATAGCAAGATCAAGAGCCTAAAAAAACTTGTCAGAGTATTCTGGAAATCTGGGCTGCCCAGATTTTCAGTTTCCGTGAGTGGTCAACGATGTTTGACCGATCATAACATTTGATTTACACATGATCTGGACTTGATTCAAGTTCCAGATCACAACCCTTACTACATACTATAAGTTTATAACTTAAAACACAGCAAACAATTATTATCTAGAGATCTAGAAGCCCTGACATATGGCTGTCAGGCACTATTTCAACATTTTTCCAGATTTCAAAAATCATCAAATCCGAGCATCAAAATGTTATGGATCTTGGTTTTGACCACCCAGATCATCAAATGACACCCTCTAGCACATATCTATCCAAGAAATTACAACATTAACACAAAATTTAAGAATTTCTAGAATTAGGGTTTATACCTCTTTCTAACTTGATTTTTGATTTCTGATCCTTTGAATCTGTTCTTGGTAAGCTGGGATATGGTCATGGCTTATCTTATCAGTCTATATCAGTCTTGTTCCGAATTTTTAGAGAGACGAGGAAGTTGGCAAGTATGTCAAGTAAAGTAAGAGACTTTCTCTTATTTTATTTGGTTTATGGATTTGATTCAATGCATGGAGCTGATATAGCTCCTGAGTATTGGACAACAAGTCATAAGCTAGGGCTAGGAGTGGTTGAACAACTCACCATAGGTATAGATTTGCAAGAAATCTCCAATTATGCAATAAGGGTAAAATAGTCATTTAGCAATTAATTTTAATGGCGTTTTGGACATTGGCTAAACCCTTAGGGTTTAGGGTTTGGCTGATTTAGGGTTTAGAGTTTAACACTTTAGGGTTTAGGGTTTGAGCCTTAAAGAATTTAGCAAATTAGTTTCTAACATTATCCAAAGTTAGATGTTCCAAAATAGAAATTTAATATTTCTAAATTATAATTAGGATTCTATAATTATAATTAAGATTTCCTAATCATAAATTCAATCTTACTAATTAGGATTAGCATTTCATAATTACAATCGCTAATTAAGGAATTAGGGTCAAAATGGTCATTAGGGTTTATAACCCACTAATTAGGGTTTCTAATAGAAAAATAATTTTCTAATATAGAAATTAAATATTCGTAATTAGATTAGGGTTTTCTAATTACTCATAAATTGAAATAATTAGGATTAGAGTTTCCTAATTAGCATTGCCAATTTTAGTTATTAAATCCACAATTGAGCATTAGGGTTTCTAAGGGAACAATTAGGGTTCCAAAAATTAAAAATTATGGTTTGCTAATTAATTAACATTTGCCCTAATTAGTAGTATAATTAATACCACATAAGCATTATAATTATCCTTTCTATTCCCAGATTAGGGCTTCATTTTATCAGAATCTGAAATTAGGGTTTTCAGATCTGGTATTAGGTTTTTCTAATTATCAAATCGGGTTTCAAATTCAAAATTAGGGTTTTGTAATCAATTTGTTAAGATTAACCATAATTAATCCTATAATTATTTACACTTATTAAGTTCCCGATTTAGGGTTTCATGGATCGAATTGGGGTTTTTTTATTCCCGGAACTGACATTAGGGTTTCCAAAACCAATTTCTAGGATTTCTTATTAATCGCTAGGGTTTTCTAACCGAACGTTAAAGTTCTTAATATATAATTAGGGTTTGTTACAGATATTCTTTATCTGGTCAACCCTTGACCCTTAACCACATTCAAAACACATACATAACCACATACACAGAATTTAATCACATAGATACTTATTCCTGAATAATTCACCTATATCCTTCACAAAATTTTGAAATCATCAAAATATCAACCTAATAATATCAAACGCATACACTTATTTTCTGTCTAGGTCTAATATTTGACCTTAAATCAATCATTTAAGATTTTAATAAATTTTCCAAATTCTCGGGTTGTCACATTTACCCCTCCTTATAAGAATTTCGTCCCCGAAATTCACCTTACACCTTACACCGTGCACCTTTCATCATACACCATTCACACACATTATTACATGTTACCCAATACACCACTCACAAGAGCAAAAGTTTTGAAATTGTGCTGAGGGGTCATATAGACCATGAACACATTTAGTTTTAACGGTAGTGATCATACCGCAAAAAAATACATTACTTTGTTTGTTTACAATCACAAAGAAGGTAAACTATCGTTGCTAGTACTTTAGGTGATTAGCCCATCGTACTTTTACGTCATGCATAACGTATTAATCATTTTTAGCGAATATTTACGCTACTAGATTGGATTATTTATCCAAACATTATCGTTCACCTCAGTCTTATCATAGGATTCTGCACCAAACAATTTGGTTCGGAAAATTTCTTTCAATAAACACTTGGAGTTTTTATAACATTAGTCTAGCTGAATCAAATAGCATACACTCATATCAATAATTCAATTCAATCGAATTATTTAGGTGTAGCCAAACCCCGTTGGCAAATTAAAATTTTTGAAAACATTTTCGAGAATGACGTCATGATGTCGCACTGTATTAACAGTCCGTTGAGGATTCCGTCATTTGGTGATTTTGTCATGTTACATCATACCATAGTGGAATAGTGACTTTAGGTCTAATTCACACTAAGTAATACTGCATTGATGACTCCATCATTTTTATCATCTCTGCACCAGGTTACATGGTACATAAGTGATAAATAAAAATAATTTTTGATATTTCAAATCATTTGCGTCTAGCCGAAATAAGTAGCATAGACTGTACTTTAAACCGTTTCAAAAATGGTTGCGAGTCTACAATGTTTTTTTAAAGGCACATAGTGCGTATTTAGCTTGATGTCAATCATTTCGAAGTTTAGCATAGCTAGGAGTTTAAGAAAACCTAAGTCTCCACTAATGATCATTTGTTTAATAATCTATCTGTTTCTATAATCCTTAACACTCCATTCACACACAACTATACCCAATTAATAAAACCACACTTATGAGTTCATAACCTGGCCACAATTATATGAGTTTACGAACTTTCCCTAGTCTGACCTTT
Source organism: Panax japonicus (assembly GCA_020205505.1). Taxonomy (NCBI): domain Eukaryota; kingdom Viridiplantae; phylum Streptophyta; class Magnoliopsida; order Apiales; family Araliaceae; genus Panax; species Panax japonicus. The sequence continues at coordinate 98,839 of JAINUV010000404.1, forward strand.
GGCGTCCGTTCGCTGAGGAGCTCATAAACATTTCATATAACTATGAGTCAAGAATGTCACATAAGTATGAGTTCTAAGAACTCGTACTTAATCCTATATTCTCTACCTATGACCTATTTATCTATATATAACAACTAGCGTGACACAACATTTCAATGGTTACCAATGCCACCAACTAAGTAGTTTTTACACCAAGTACAATTCCCCGCCCATACAAGAAATCATACAACTCAGTTGCTAACACGAGTCCTCATTGAAATCCCCACCTAATCTTAACCCCCTTTTTCAATACGAATTCAATTCGTATTCATAATCCATAAATCTTTCATGAGTTTTCATAGTACTATTTCATAGTACAACTTACACACAGCATCTTGCTGTAAACTTTTCAATCAGTAGATTGATTCATTTCCCATATCATAACCTTTATCAGATCACGGGGTGATCTTATCGTATATATTACGATTCAATTCCATACACTATGATCGTTTTGTTTTACGATCTTCTATTCCTGCACTTTAAGTTTTTTAGACTCGATCTATTCACCGTTACTGTTCAACTTTATTATCAGAGTTAGGGAACTCTGTGTCTTTACACTCGCCGAGATTCATCTTTGAATCTTACTGACCAACTAACTCTATTTGAGTTAGTCTTATCTTAATCACTGCGGTTATTGGTCTCAGGTATTCCTACCTAAGCTTCATAACCAACAGCTCTGATACCAACTGTAGCAGCCCCGAATCCAGGTCCCAAATCACCTCGGATCCGGTATACTATTTCTATAACTATTTGCGGAAGATATAAACATAAATTGTTTATACAATACATTACACACCATTCCCCAAGGTCGAGTAACCTTAACTTATACACAATTCATAAACTTTCTAACATAACAATATTTATCAAAGTATATTATTACAAACTAGCCGCACATTTTATCCCAAGCCGGACTTGGCATTATCTTTTCCTGTATCCGAACGCATTCGCCTTATCTGCAATGTTTTATCATGATATAGCAAGGGTGAGCATGAAAGTTGCCCAGCAAGTTTAAATACAATAATATAACTATATATCATGATTGAAGAGCATGAATAATAAGCTAGCTATAATTCATCAATATAATTGAGAACTAGCACGAACAAACTTTAGACTAAACAAGTTTTATACATGAACAAACATTTCTGAACCAACTGGTAATGAAGGTGATCAGCCTTTCATACCTGACTTATACATGCAAGATGTACAGAGTACAATTTTCGTGGAAATCAGGAATGATTAACCATAAGCTTGAATAAACACTCTTATTAGAGTTAAGTACAAAGAAACTTGCCTGAACCGTTGATTACCGCAACGCAATGTGTGACACCCCCAAATCCGGGTTACCTGACCCCCGAGTTTGGTGTTCACGATCCACAATATAAATAACATTTAACTACCCATAATATATATAAATAGTATCTTACATAAGTTTTTATCAGAGTTTCATAATACATCACCCAGGTTCTCTAACCTTAACTTTACAAACATACCCTTTAGATATACAAAAAGGGTTTACAATACAATATAATAATAATAATGTTCTTATTAACTACTCCAGCATCTTGCCTTTGCCTTTGTTCTTCTTTGACCCGCTGGCCTCTTCGTTCCTAGCTGAAATGTTTTATTTATAGCAAGGGTGAGCAACAAATTTTCCCCGCAAGTTAAGATTATACAATAAATGTATATGAATCAACAATAATATCCTATCTATTTTGATAGAATGAGACCAAAGTTCGGGGAACTTTGAAATAGCTGAACAATTTGTTATTCAATAACAAGGCTTCTCCTTTTCTATGCAACACCATAATTCGATAATGAAAGAGTACAACGCTTTCAAAATTCTACAAGAATCAAATTCTACACAATAACAAAGTGGATTAATTTCCAGATTTATACTGAGCGATCACACAAGATCTTTGAACTTATTTTCTCGGGTATCCATCAAAGATTTACTTTGATATATACCAGGAGTATCAGATAACCATAAAGATTAAATCATACCCCTCTGCAAGTACTTAGAGCCGGCCAACTCCTTGTACCCTATATTATGCATAATACTCAAAATGCGCGCAAAGGTCGAATTCACGACCCAAAATGTTCCCTTTATATAAAAGGTTGTTCTTCTCAGTTTTAGAATCAATATTTTGATTTTACAACGAAATACTATGATTTCAAATTCTACTTACTTATCAATCTTGCCTAAATAATTGGCATCGATTCTATCAATAACAATTGAATTATTTTCTTGAATTTATCAAGTTCTAACAAATGTTTGTCTAGCCAGAATAATTAGCTAAGACATTTCTCAACACAATTTGACAATGAACAGGAATTATCTGTACTGTCAATTTTAACTTCCACAGATTTTAAATATTCAACAACAGTAATTCTACGAAAATATATTTCTGAATCAGTAATTCAATTTGAATTATTAAGCATGCACTAACTGCGAATAATCAACAATAACTTCCCTGGATGTGGTGTAATTAGCAATAATTAACCACTATAATAATTGAAGGAAATATAACTCAAGGTTGAGTTAGGAAACTTGCCTTCCGCGTTGATTACAGCTACACAATATAATTAACTGCGTTCGTAAGACCTATATTCAACAATGTCGGTCTCACAATTAGTACAAACATTTATAACACATAACACTGTATTTTACAATCAAACTTCTCTTAGACACATTACCACATAGCCACATTAGTGTTTATAACCTATATAAACACTTATCACATCTAACTATTTTGGTCTGGTTGGATTTCGGTCCATTCTCAGTGTTCTGGTCACCCTATCCGACAATTAACACATTGATTGTCAATTAAACTTGGTCTCTAAGCTTCAATATTATTTTAGATAAGTCAAATATCATTTATAATATTTTTCGGAAGCTTTTAATAATTTATAAACACTTATTATAATTTATAATAATTTTTCAAACACTTAAATCATTTTTAAATGATTTAATTATCAAATAATCTTATCATTATTAATATTTAATAATATAAAAATATCAATAACATACTTTCCAAAATATTAAATTTATTATTAATAACTTAAAATATTTTTAAATCATCAATATTCTACTTAAATGATAATTAAAATTATTTTTAAATCATCACCATTAATATATAAATATTAATGAAATTATTATCTAAATATTAAAAGTCATAATTTATAACTTAAAATATTTTTAAACTATTTTTCTCATTTTTAAATGATTTTTAAATCAATAAAATCATTTTTTATTTCTTTATTTAATATAATAATTAAATAAATCCAACATCATTAATATTAATTTATTAATAAAAATTCTCCAAAAATATTGAAAATTATATTTTATAATTTAAAATATTTTCTAACACTTTATTCTTAATTAAAATGATTTTTAAATCATTTTATCTTATTTATTTAATTTAATAATCAAATAAATATAATATCATTAATATTAAATTATTAATGAAAAATTCTCCAAAAATATTAAAAGTTACATTTTATAACTCAAAATATTTTTAAATACATTATTCTTATTTAAAATGATTTTTCATAATATTAAATCATTTTTCTCTAATTTATTTAATAAACTAATTAAATAAATTAAATACCTTTAATATTATAAATAATTATAAATATTAAAGAAAAATATTCCAATTGGTCAAAAATTATTTTTCATAATTTAAAATAATTTTTAAAACTATTTTTGATAATTTTTAGAATTTATTTCTATTTTTTTATTAATTTTCAGAATATTCAAAAAATAAAATAATTAAAACCGTCGCTATAGGTCTTTAGCGACAGAAAGCGTCGCTGTTGGTGTTCTTGAGCCTCAAGCCCAGAAAATTACCAGCAGCGAGATGCCTACTTTGACCGAACTTTAATCTGTGTTCTTCTTACTTTCTGGTCTCTTAATTGCTTTCATGTTGTAGTATAAATATAATACTACAACTACATAACAAGTTTCATCACTAAACAACAACAGATCATAGAGATCTAAGTCTCCAAAGTCTCTGACAAAGCTGTTCTTCACGAAGAACAGATCGAGGTGCCTACTTTGGACCTCTATAACTTGATGATCGTGCAACTATTATACGATCTATCAATTCCAATGTGTAGAAAACATGTAGTGCTACAACTACCGATCATAATAACACTAAAACATCAAAACAGAAGCTAGATCTATCCGGTCAAACCTGAACACGGAAGTTGGGCTCAAAATTTCTGGGTTCGTGTTCTTGACAGATTTCGGTCAACGGGTTTTGACCGTCTATAACCTTTTATCTACAAATGATCTGGATTTCATTATTTTTTAATCTTAAAGACCACATATCAGGCTACATGTTACAAGCTTCAAACATCAAAAACACTTAACACACACGGCGTTATAAGATCTGACATTTGACTGAAAAACACAATTTTCCAGATTTCCAGATTTTGAAAAACTTTAAACTCGTGCACTTTGATGTTATGGGTTCATGATTTATCAACCCAGATCATCAATTGACACCCTATTACACAACTTTGAACAATCAATTGCAATATTTAACAAGGAATTGAAGGATTTCAAAATTAGGGTTTATACCTCTTTTGAACTTTGATTTTGATCTTGGCTCTCCAATCTGTTTATGGATGATCTATGGACTGTTTCTAGGACTGATCTACTTATGATTTTCGGAGCTTTTAGATAGAGAGAGAGTTGGTGAGAGCAAAATGCAAAAATGGCAATTTCTATGTATTTTCTCTCTCTTGAATCCTTATATATTGCTTGCAAAGTTGCTAGATCTGATGACTTTCGGCTGGGATTGATAGATTTGCTGAGATATGGAGTCACAAGGTCAAGAGAGTTGGTGAACAACTCTTGATTTGGCAAGATTTTCAAGTTATTACATAAAATATCCATAAAGGGCATTATGGTCATTTCTAATTTTTTCTAGAACTTGGATTTGATGAAACCCTTAGGGTTTAGGGTTTGCACATTAAGGTTTAGGGCTTGAACCCTTTTAGGTTTTAAAAATTTCTAGTTCCCACAATTTTCAATTTAGGGTTTAATTAGAAACATAAATTTTCTAAAATAAAATTAGGGTTTCAAAAATAGAAATTTAACATACAAGAATATAATTAGAGTTTTCTAATAGAAATTTACCAATTTTTTTCTATTTTTTAATTCAATTTCCGGAAAATAGAAAATAAACTGTCGCTAAAGGGACCCTATAGCGACAGAACCGTCGCTATAGGTGTTCTTGAGCTGCCCAGAAAACGCATGTCAGACTTCGAGGTGCCTCGTTTGACCAGGTTTTATTCTATGTTCCTAATGTTTTCTGGGCTGGATATTGTTTTAAGGTTGTAGTATTTATGTAATACTACCACTACATATCAAGTTCATGATCATCACATATCATAACAGAGAGATCAAAGCTCTCAAAAGTGTCAACAGACCTGTTCTTCAAATTCTGGGTTTTCCAGATTTGAAGAACAGCCTTAGGCGCCTTCTATTGATCCTTGTAACTTGCAGTTCAGGTTTTGATTATGAGATCTAATAGTTGTATCGTGTAGAAAACATGTCAGACTACAACTACATAGCATCATAACATAATAACATCATCACATGAGCAAGATCTGGCATGGTCAAACCATGTCAGAAAACTTGCTCTTTAACTTTCTGGGTTTTCCAGAAAGTTACCCAAAACTGATGGTCAAAGCTACTTTGACCGTGATTTTCTTCCACTCCAGTTATGATCTAAAGGATCTGGTGACTTTGACATATAGTCTACATACCCGAATACAATATAACATCAACATCTTAGCCAAATGAGCAAATAATAGCAAGATCAAGAGCCTAAAAAAACTTGTCAGAGTATTCTGGAAATCTGGGCTGCCCAGATTTTCAGTTTCCGTGAGTGGTCAACGATGTTTGACCGATCACAACATTTGATTTACACATGATCTGGACTTGATTCAAGTTCCAGATCACAAGCCTTACTACATACTATAAGTTTATAACTTAAAACACAACAAACAATTATTATCTAGAGATCTAGAAGCCCTGACATATGGCTGTCAGGCCCTATTTCAACATTTTTCCAGATTTCAAAAATCATCAAATTCGAGCATCAAAATGATATGGATCTAGGTATTGACCACTCAGATCATCAAATGACACCCTCTAGCACATATCTATCCAAGAAATTACAACATTAACACAAAATTTAAGAATTTCTAGAATTAGGGTTTATACCTCTTTCTAACTTGATTTTTGATTTCTGATCCTTTGAATCTGTTCTTGGTAAGTTGGGATATGGTCATGGCTTATCTTATCAGTCTATATCAGTCTTTCTCCCGAATTTTTAGAGAGAGAAGGAAGTTGGCAAGTATGTCAAGTAAAGTAAGAGACTTTCTCTTATTTTATTTGGTTTATGGATTTGATTAAATGCATGGAGCTGATATAGCTGCTGAGTATTGGACAACAAGTCATAAGCTAGGGCTAGGAGTGGTTGAACAACTCACCATAGGTCTAGATTTGCAAGAAATCTCCAATTATGCAATAAGGGTAAAATAGTCATTTAGCAATTAATTTTAATGGCATTTTGGACATTAGCTAAACCCTTAGGGTTTAGGGTTTGGCTAATTTAGGGTTTAGGATTTGACCCTTAAAAAATTTAGCAAATTAGTTTCTAACATTTTCCAAATTTAGATTTTCAAAAATAGAAATTTAATATTTCTAAATTATAATTAGGATTCTATAATTATAATTAAGATTTCCTAATCATAAATTCAATCTTGCTAATTAGGATTAGCATTTCATAATTACAATCGCTAATTAAGGAATTAGGGTCAAAATGGTCATTAGGGTTTATAAACCACTAATTAATAGAAAAATAATTTTCTAATATAGAAATTAATTATTCGTAATTAGATTAGGGTTTTCTAATTACTCATAAATTGAAATAATTAGGATTAGAGTTTCCTAATTAGCATTGCCAATTTTAGCAATTAAATCCACAATTGAGCATTAGGGTTTCTAAGGGAACAATTAGGGTTCCAAAAATTGAAAATTATGGTTTGCTAATTAATTAACATTTGCCCTAATTAGTAGTATAATTAATACCACATAAGCATTATAATTATCCTTTCTATTCCCAGATTAGGGCTTCATTTTATCAGAATCTGAAATTAGGGTTTTCAGATCTGGTATTAGGTTTTTCTAATTATCAAATCGGGTTTCAAATTCAGAATTAGGGTTTTGTAATCAATTTGTTAAGATTAACCCTAATTAATCCTATAATTATTTACACTTATGCCATTAAGTTCCCGATTTAGGGTTTCATGGATCGAATTAGGGTTTTTTTATTCCCGAAACTGACATTAGGGTTTCCAGAACCAATTTCTAGGATTTCTTATTAATCGCTAGGGTTTTCTAACCGAACGTTAAAGTTCTTAATATATAATTAGGGTTTGTTACAGATATTCTTTATCTGGTCAACCCTTGACCCTTAACCACATTCAAAACACATACATAACCACATACACAGAATTTAATCACATAGATACTTAATCCTGAATAATTCACCTATATCCTTCACAAAATTTTGAAATCATCAAAATATCAACCTAATAATATCAAACGCATACACTTATTTTCTGTCTAGGTCTAATATTTGACCTTAAATCAATCATTTAAGATTTTAATAAATTTTCCAAATTCTCGGGTTGTCACCGTGGTAACACGGATGTCGGGGGGGGTGCCTAACACCTTCCCTCCGTATAATCAAGTTCCCGGACCCTAAAGAATCTCGATTTCACAGACCCGTTTAACAGTGTCACATAGTGCGTATATAAACTGACAAAGCACTTATAATAAACTGACAAACCACATATGTCCTATTTACTCTATCAATTAGATACTAGGCCATGTTTGGCTAGCACCCCAAACCCTCCTAATTTCTTTTATTATTTCTCTTTATCATATAGTTGCTTTCTGTCACATCTAACAACCAACCAAACTAATTCAATCTCAATTAATTAATAAATTCAAACAAACATTACCAATATAACTATAATTTTCTTTAACTAATCACTAATCCTCTAATTTAATTATTTAATTAAATTAGAATATTTTCATTCCAATTAATATAATTTTCATCAAACATTTATTCAATTCCATAAACATTCCGCATAAAATATTTATTCAATTCCATTAATATTTCTAACTATTTACAAAACTCACAATCTTACTACATTAACATATTACATCTATATATATATATATATATATATATATATATATATATATATATATATATATATATTAATCTCCTATTTTATTAAAACAAATATATTCACATTAATCCACTATTTTAATTAAGTGAACCGCTCACATTATTTATGAAACGTAATTCATAATAATTTCCATTGCCCACAAGGCATAGCAATTAAATTATATTATCTCACAATATAATTTTAACTTAATTAAATTAACTAATATTATTCAGTTAATTTTCTTTTCGAAACAACTTCATTTATTTTCTTCAATAGTTTAATTAACTATTAAACCTCTTTGTCCCCAATATATGAATATATATATATATATATATATATATATATATATATATATATATATATATAATTCTCTTCACACCAAATCACATATTTCACAATATATAACATATATATACACATACTCAAACTCAAAACAACTTATAATAAGAAATTTATTTATTAAATTCTTATTTAAATAATTTCTAAAAATTCAGGTTGTCACATCACTAATTAATGTTAAACATAGTTATATTTTATAATTTTCAAGTCTTATAACTTAAAATAATATTTTTCATCGTCAGAAGCACTTCACTTGCATACGTGCATGCCCGACACCCTCTGATTGCCTCTGAATACACATCAGTCCTAAAGATGACCATTTTGACCCCTATTAACGACCTCGAAAAACTTAGAGAACAAAAGTTTTAGATCTACCCATTATCTTTACGAATTATCATGAATCACCTCAATCGAAGTTCGTATGAAAAAATAATGGTCGTTTTACTACAGGATGTCAAAACAGTCATGCCTGGCACTATTTCGAATTAGCCTTGGAAGCAGCGCTGCAGCGCCCAAAAGCAGAATGGGTTGCTCAAGTTGTTCTGTTTCACTAATTTTTGACCCTTTCCACTTCTGATCTTCATAACTCGAGTTATACACATCCAATTAAGTCCGTTTTCGACTCTATGGACTCCTGACTCCTAAAACTACATCATACCATAAAATCAACACCTTTTGAAAATACTAAAGACCATTATTATGACCCAAATTCAAGGTTTATACTAATTTTTCATGTTTTTAACATGTTTAGCGTGATTAGCCACTACGAACTCAATTCTTAACCAAATCATTCCATTTAACTTTCATTGTTTTCAGTTTTCAATGTATTAACAACACCAACTATCAATTTAAGGTTTACATCTCTAATTCATCATCAATTTTAGTCTCAAAATCGACCAAAACATATATATTTTAAGGAAAACTCTAATCTTCATCTTTCAACTCATGCTTACGAATTTGATCACTATACAACCACTTTTATGTGACATAGAATGGATTACACAAACCCATTAACATCTACAACCAATTCCTTAAGAAATCAAATTCATCAATGAAGAACTCAAGAAACAAAACTTAAGGGTTTATAATTAATTCTTACCTCTTGATTCTTCCTAATCTTAGTTAGATGATGAAGAATAATTGTTTAATCTCTTCCATGCTTTTCCTTGACTCTTCAGCCTTCTTCTCAAATTCTCTCTAAGCTCTCTCTTTCTCACTGTGTTTTCAAATAAGCTTCTCTAATTGATGAAACACTTAACGTGTTTTTTATTCAACCTTCAGTTATACAAATAAAGAGTTACTATTAGTTACTAATACCAAGGGCCACAAGGCCATGTTTGGCTAGCTCTCTAAAAATCTATTTTTACTTATTTTTATTACTACATTTTTATATAGTTTTAATTGTCACACCCACTACTCAATTAAATTAAATTAAACCTTAATATAAGTATGATTTCCATTAAGTCAATATAGCAAATTACTAAATCTCTAACTTAATTACATAATTAAATTAGAATATTTCCATTCCATCAATAATATCACACTTTAATTAAATTATTCCATAACGATTTCCATCAAATAATTATTTTAAATTCTATACATATTCCAACTAAAATATTCATTTTATTCGATAAATATTTTAGTTTTTTTACGAAACTCACAATCGAATTACATTAACATGTTATATTTATATGTAATATATATTACCTCCTCATTTAATAAAAATAAATATATTTACACTAACTCACTACTTAAATTAAGTGAATTAATCACATTACTTACGAAATTTAATTCATAACAATTTCCATTGCTAACAAATCATAATAATCAAATTATATTATTCCATAATATAATTCTAAACTTAATTAGATTAACTAATATTATACAGTTAATTTCCTTTCATAATAATTTCATTTAATTTTTTTAATAGTTTAATTAACCATTAAACATTATCTTCCCAATATATGAATATATATTTCTCTTTATATACACATTTAATTCCTTCACACCAAATCACTTCTCATGATAAAAAATTTAATTATTAAATTTTTATTTAATAACTTATGAAAATCAGGGTTGTCACGGGAGTTAATTTAATTAACGTTAACAATCATATGTGAATGCAAGCTTTAATGATTAAGAATATTAGACTAAAGTATTATTTTTGAATGATTAAAATATTATTAAATGATTAATAATATTAGTAAATATTTAAAATATTATTAAATAATTAATAATATTAGTAAATAATTAAAATATTATTAAATGATTAATAATATTAGTAAGTAATCAAAATATTATTAAAGGATTAATAATATTTGTGAATGATTAAAATATTATTTAATGATTAATAATATTAGAAGGTGATTAAAATATTATTAAATGATTAATAATATGGAAATGATTAATAATATTAAAGTATGATTTGAATATTATTAAATGATTAATAATATTATAAGATGAGTAAGATATCGTAAATGATTACTAATATTATTGAATAGTTAATAATATTAAGAAGTGAATAAAATATTATTAAATGATTAATAATATTAGTAAGTGATTAAAATATTATTAAAGGATTAATAATATTTGAAAATGATTAAGATGTTAGTAAGCGATTAAAATATTATTAAAGGGTTAATAATATTTGTAAACGATTTAGATATTATTAAGTGATTAATAATATTAGACGTAAGTTTTAAGATGATAATTAAATGATAGAAATGTTATCAAAGGAAGATAATATTTCTAATGAATTATCTGATGTTTGATTTTGTGACTAAATGTTAGATAATTTATTTATATAGAAATAGTATTATGAGGTATGACATGATATGCTAATTGAAAGATCAATCTTATAAATGATAGGTCTTTCCATAAGAGCTTATATTAAATTGCATAACCGTAGTCGTTAAACTAGGCAAGTTTCACTCGAGTTATTATGTTTCAAGCATGCTAGTGAATTAATTATTGACAATTATTCTACATCTATAATTATTGTTATTCGCACTTCGTGCAAGTTTGATATGCTTATCAGGTATGAAATACTGATCATCTTGATTACCAAAGTATTTGTTCATGGTCATTGTTGGCCACTCTGCGTTAATGATTCAGTTATTCATTTATTGAAATTGATTATCGTTCTTTCACAATTATTATATATTGTTGAAAATTCGAAATCCTATTCTTTTTCAATCATGATATATCTTTGTTGTATTTAAATTTATTGAGCAAAGTAGTTGTTCACCCTTGCTATATCATGATAATATTTCAGTTAAGCCCAAGTGTTCTAAACAGGATAAAGTCAAAGACAAAATTGGAGAACAGTTTCATATAAATGTTTAACTATTACATTTATGTAAAATGATAATGTAAACATTTTGAATTATTAAGGTATGTATTGAGTTAAGGTTGTAGATCTTGGGAAATATTGTAGAATCATTAAAGATAAACAATGTATAGTTATATATTCCGCGTAAGTTTATAGAATGTGTATGAAGATGATGTATCGCGACGCACCAAGTCCGAGGTTCAAGATACCCGAATTTGGGGACGCTTCATATATGTTGTGTCTATGTGTTCGATCTATTATTAAGATATTTGTAAACTCTTTTAGACTTGCGATTATGTATGCTAGTGTTAGTGAGTCATAAAACAAGATTAGCTAGCTAATTAATTTATTAGACAACTAATTCTAGCAAAGCTTAATGTAGTAGGTGCAATGCAACCAAGTTGATTTTTGTCAGAACTTAAGGTCTTGTAAAACTAAAATGCATTACGGTGAAATTACAATTTATTTTTGAGTGATTTTTTTTTTTCTGTGTTTACATAACTTCTAGCTCTATAATTTTATTCTGAATTTCATAATCAAATTCCTAATATATGAGGCTGCACACCTCCCACAAAAATTAGTAAAAACTAAGTTTCATAGTTCATGTTTATCTAGAATCAAGTTAAGTTGGATGCAAGTTTCACCTAATAGATCCGAAACGCAATATTTTCTATACGACTTAAACTTTTTCTTCATATAGAAAAGTTTTGCCTTCAGAATCTATTTGGTGCAACTTTTCAAGGAACATAACATTTTCCCAGGGTTTATTCCTACTTTAACTTTTCTTAAGTAGTTTAGTACTAGTTTAAACCAAACAAAATATTTGTCAAGGCGTTAAAAATATAGGATGCAAAGTTTAAAGTGGAGCAAAATAGAGAAATACAAATTGTCACTTACTAAAGTCCAACCAACTTTTTTTCAAAATTCATAACCACTGCAACTCATTTAACTTATAACACTGAATCTTATAATTAATAATATATTTTTTTAATAATTTACAAATTTTCATAATTGTGCTAAAAAAAATTAGATCAATTCATATCAAAATGAAAAATATTTTAAATTAACTTTAAAAAGTCAAGTAATACCATATTGTACATCGGATGAAGTAAAACAAATAGCTTCACAAAGTCAGTTAACTCGTGGAACTACGTTTGCTTAATGATGGGTGGATATGAATATTTGTACTAACTTATTTTCACTACGGACTATTTATCTCATAATTAGTCAGTTCTTTAGTATGTTTTGTTATTTTTAAAACCATTTTGCGATGGATTATAATCTCAATTAGAAAAGTGGTATTATATAATTCTCCTTTCCTTTGAGATTAATAATGAACTAATTATGAGATAAAATAGTCTATAGTAATGTTAAATTAATACAAATAATAATATCACATCCATCATTTTTACAAACAATTACATAACAAAGGGTTCAAATGCAAAGAGCATATATCATTTCACGTATCAATCTCAATTACAAATACACTCTTTAAGATGCATCTTTGAAATAGAAGTCCCAACCATGAGTGAAGTTTCAAATTGCAGACAATATTTATACAATCTCCCTGAAACTGGCGATGTTAAGTCTATCTTACATCCACAGAAATATTTTCATAGCTGTGATTCAGTGTTATATCCAGGAAGCACCAGGTTTCTACGAACGCTTTTACATGCTATATGATGTATGCATATCACGCATATTACTAATATATATATATGTACACAGTCGTATCATATTACCTGACTCAGATTTATGCTGGTTTCCAAACTGTAAGCACCTCTTGAAACATTTCCACCGTTAGTTCTTGGTCTGCCTGCCTGAAGAAGGTATTAATCTCATCTCTAACATCATAAATCTTTCCAAAGTCAAATAAGTACATCATGCATCCTTTCTTCAGCTTGTTCAGTTGGTAAAGCCAGGCCTCTTGTAGCCTCTCAAGCACATTCCCAGAGTTGATGTCTTCCATGAGGCTTTCCTCGCAAGAGTCCTTCAAGTCTGCAATATCGTACTTGTTTGCCGCACCAAGCAACACGAGTCTGTGCTTCCAGAAATCCACTTGTTTGATGGTTCCGTACAAGTAACTGAGAAGGGCCATGCAAGAGTCCAATGACATGTCCTCTATGTTGATTGTGGATGACTCTTTCTCCTTGAGGTTGTGTAGAAACATGCTATGGAACACAGGAGAACTTGCAGAAAGAATCGCCTTATGAGCTTTCAGTGTGCCATCGGCTGTGTTGATAGTGACATCAGCATGAATGGACTCGTCGAGCATGCGAGAAAGGCATCGGAGAGTGCTTTGGGTTGCTAGAGATTGCAACACACCATCACTAGGCCATATGGAAGTGGCTTCTCCGCCCTAAATATAAAAGAGGAATGAGTATCAATGGAAGAATTAGGGATATGCCATTTACAAAATTCATATCCTTAACTGTGAGAAAGATGAAATTTTTGGTTTAATCTAAAGCAAAAAAAGGTACCCCTATGAACGTTGGGTAGAAAAAGATTATTGAACAACATTATAGAGACATTATCATGTAAAAGCAAGATATTTTGGGTCCACTCCGATGCTTTTGAAGTGCAATTTTTGGCAACAGGCTTTATCCTTGAGATGCAAGTGATACTCCTATAACATTATAGAGATATTATCGTGTTAAAGATATTTTGGGTCTACCCCAATGCTTTTGAATTGTAATTTTTGGCAAGGGGATTTATGAATGAGATGCCATGCAATACTGATGGAAGATTAGGAAGAGAATATTTCTAGGGAGGAAGTGAAATGTAACTTTGAAGAATATAAGAACACTTTGATTTCACTTGATTAAAATGATTCAAGTACAAGCTATATATAGGACTCATAGGACATTTCTAGAACCACATTAATATGACCACATTCATGTACATGAATCTAACCATTACATGTTCCAAGATAATTCAAATACATTCATGTACTTAGATATCACAAATTCATGTACTAATATTAATTAAGATGTTTCTTGAATATTCTAGAATATATTTGGTTTAGTTAACAAGGCCTCCCGTAAACCAAATTTATTCTTCACTCCGAGCTTAGTGATTTGCTTCTTGAATACTTCTCCAGAAACCGGCTTTGTAAAAATGTCTGCTACCTGCTCCTCAGATTTACAATACTTGATATTAATAATTCCATCATTCACAAGTTCCCTTAAGAAATGATATCGAATGCGAATATGCTTTGTCTTTCCATGAAGAACTGGATTTTTGGTAACTGAAATTGTTGAAGTATTATCACAAAACAAAGTTGGATCACCTTCTTGTTTTTGATTGAGATACTTCAAAATTCCTTCTAACCAAACTAGATGACATCCAGCATGTGCAGCCGCTATATATTCAGCTTCAGTTGTTGAAAGAGCAACAATTGGTTGTTTCTTTGAACTCCAAGAAATAGCTCCGCTTCCTATATTAAAAACATAACCGGAAGTACTTTTGCTATCATCAATGCTACCTCCAAAATCACTGTCTGTGAATCCAGTAAGACTGACTGGAACACCAGCTTCATAAAAGATTCCATAATCAACTGTGCCTTTCACATATCTCAAAATTCGCTTTGCTGCCTCCCAATGTTCTGAGTGAGGTTTCTCCATGAATCTGCTAATCATACTAACAACAAACATTAAATCTGGTCTTGTGGCAGTTAAATACATCAAATTTCCAACCAAACTCCTGTAAATAGTTGGATCCACAAGCTTTCCTTCACCTTTCTTGCTTAACTTAAGCCCAGTAACACATGGAGTTGAAACAGAATTAGCATTCTCCATTTTAAACTTTTTCAAAATTTCCCTTGCATATCTCCCTTGAGAAATAAAAATTCCCTTACTGGACTGACTAACTTCAATACCCAAAAAATGATGTAACTCTCCCAAATCAGTCATGTCAAACTCTTGTTTCATTGAAGCTTTGAAATCATTAAGCATCTCTATATCATTTCCAGTAAAAATGAGATCATCAACATAGAGACTTACCACCATAAATCTTCCTTTTGAATGATCAATTTTGGTGTATAAAGTATGCTCCTGAGGACATTTTTGAAAACCATTCTTCTCAAAGTAAGAATTAATGCGGCTATACCAAGCCCTTGGTGACTGCCTCAAACCATATAAAGCCTTCTTTAACTTGTAAACTTTCTCTTCTTCACCTTTCTTCACGAAACCGGGTGGTTGATCAACATAGATCTCTTCCTCAAGAAACCCATTTAGAAATGCCGATTTGACATCCATTTGGAACAATTTCCAATTGTTTTGAGCAGCAAGTGATATAATTAAACGAACAGTATCAAGTCTTGAAACAGGTGCAAATACCTCATTAAAATCTTCTCCTTCTTTTTGTGCATACCCCTTTGCAACGAGCCTTGCTTTGTACTTATTGACAGAACCATCTGAATTTAACTTTGTCTTAAAAATCCATTTAACTCCAATGGGTCTTTTGTTTGGTGGTAAACTGACGAGCTCCCATGTGTCATTCCTTTCGATAGCCATAATTTCTTCCTTCATGGATTGTTTCCATTTTTCTTCTTTTGCTGCATCTTCATGGGAGATTGGATCTTCTCCTGCATAGAAAGCAAAGAAAATAGCTCCTGCATCTACTGGCTCCGTAGTATCATAAATCTCCTGCATAGATCTTGTCTTGATTGCTTCGGGGCTGCTATCAGAAGACGCTCCTGTTGAGGATGATGGAACATCAGTTGGGTTCAAGGATGAATCATCTTCAATTGGCATACTGCTACAACCTTCCAAATCATCCACGAGCAATGGTACCTCATCTGCAGTGTTTATGTCAGCATCATTGAAAAAAGATTTTTCATCAAAGTTTACATCCCTGCTAATGACAATTTTCTTTGTTTTTGGATTATACAGCTTGTAGGCTTTTGACCTTTCACTGTATCCAACAAAAATACATTTTTCTGCCTTGTCATCAAGTTTTGTCCTTATTGCATTTGGTACATGAGCAAAAGCTACACTTCCAAAAATCTTCAAGTGTTGAACACTTGGTTTTCTCCCATACCAAGCTTCATGAGGAGTACTATTTTTTAAACTTTTTGTTGATGACCTGTTGATCAAGTAAACCGCACAAGAAACAGCTTCTGCCCAAATTGGCGTGGCAACCTTTTTCTTTTCAGCATGCATCTAACCATATCCATGATTGTATGATTTTTCCTTTCACAAACACCATTTTGTTGCGGTGTATAACGAACTGTCAATTCATGCCTTATGCCATTTTCTTTACAAAAATGCTGAAAATCATTTGAAAGATACTCTGACCCTCGATTTGTTCTCAAAGTCTTTATGTGATAACCAGAAAATTTTTCAACTTCTGCTTTAAAATTTTTAAAAGCTTGAAAACTTTCTGATTTTTCATGAAGAAAATAAGTCCACACCTTTCTTGTGTAATCATCAATAAAAGAAATGAAGTATTTGTTACCTCCAAAAGATGACACTGTCATAGGTCCACACAGGTCTGAATGAACAAGTTCAAGTGGTTGCCTTGCACCCCAAGTAGATTTTGAGGGGAATGGATTACGATGCAACTTTCCCAACTGGCATGCTTCACAAGTCTCTTCTGTTTTATTAATCTGAGGTAATCCATTCACCATTCCTTTTACTGCTAACAATTTTAGGCTGTCGAAATTCAAGTGGCCATACCTGTCATGCCACAACTTTGAAACTTCTTCATTAAAACCAGCGAAACAATGAAAATTTTCCACTTGGAGAGGAAGTGGAAATAAATTATTCTCCGCTAAGCTAATCTTTGCCACAACATGATTATTTTTTGACAGAGTACACAGTTTATCATGAAAGAATATGTCAAACCCTTTTCGCAAAAGTTGTCCAGTACTTAGCAAATTACTTTTAATGCCTGGAACAAAATAAACATCCGACATTTTTTCAAATTTTCCAGATTTTGTTTTGAAAGTGACTTCTCCAACTCCTTTAATTGTATAGGCTCTAGCATCACCAATTTTTATTTGCCCAAAATTTGACTCCACCAGAGTAGAAAATAAATCCTTATTCCCTGTCATATGTTTGTTGGCTCCACTATCCAAATACCAAACATGATTATTATTTTCTTGACAAGCAATTAATAATGACTCTGAACAATCTTTCTCAACTGATTCATTTTCATGCACCAATCCCGATTCTTTTTTGTTAGATGGCGCAAACCAACATTCACTGATTTTATGACCAGGCCTATGACAATGAAAACATTCAATATATCCTTTTCTCCTTCTTTGATTAATAACACGACCTCTTCCTCTTTGAAAATTGTTTGAATACTCAAATGACTCTTCCTTAAAATTATTATTGTTACCTTGTGATCCTCTTCCACTGCCATGAAAATTAGAGCCTCTACCTCTGTTTCCTTGGAAGCCACCTCTTCCATGTCCACGACCTCCTCCACGGCCGCGACCACGAGGAGCACCTCGGCCTCTCGTAATTTCAGATTTGAGAGCTTGATCATTAGAAGGTGGATTTCTTTGATTAACACGAAACTCATGTGCTTTTAAAGAAGCCTGCAAATCTTCCAAAGATAATTTTGACACATCTTTGGACTCTTCGATGGCTACCACGATAAAATCAAACTTTTGTGATAAGCTTCGAAGAATTTTCTCAACAACTTTTTGATCTTGCAAAACTTCTCCATTAGTTGCCATTTGATTAACAATTGAAGTAACTTTTGAAAAATAATCAGCAATAGTCTCATTTTCTTGCATTTGCAACTTCTCAAATTCTAAACGCAAAGATTGGAGTCGTACCTTTTTTACCTTTTCTTCACCTTTATATATTGATTACAAAATATCCCAAGCTTCTTTTGAAGTTACTGCCTTCGAAATTCTATCAAAAATTGGTCTTTCAATTGCTTGATAAATTTGGAAGAGCGCCTTGTTATCCTTCTCCCTTTTATCATTCAAGCTATTTTTCTGGGCTTGTGACAAACCCTCTTCATTTTCTGGTTCTTCATAACCATCTTCAACAATACTCCACAACTTGAAGGACTTCAATAATACTTTCATATTATGGCTCCAATAATCAAAGTCTTCTCCATTAAAACGAGTAATTAGAGAGACTAGATTATTTGAATTTGCCATTACCACGTTGCTCCTGCCACGTTGTCTGGAGAAAAAAACAGTAACAGCTGGCGTGTCTACTGCTATATTGTTTCACAAGTGCATTGACATCACTTGTGCACAATATCACTAAATCAGTATGCAGTATCTTTCTGGTAATGATGATGGGACCACGTGATAATTAGTGGAATTTTGGGACATGCCACACTTTTAACAGGCTGCTTCTTTGTTAGTTGCTCAATTGACTCCGTATGTGCTCCTTTTTTTTAACTAGCTCTGATGCCACTTGATGGAAGATAGGGAAGAGAATATTTCTAGGGAGGAAGTGAAATGTAACTTTGAAGAATATAAGAACACTTTGATTTCACTTGATTAAAATGATTCAAGTACAAGCTATATATAGGACTCATAGGACATTTCTAGAATTACATTAATATGACCACATTCATGTACATGAATCTAACCATTACATGTTCCAAGATAATTCAAATACATTCATGTACTTAGATATCACAAATTCATGTACTAATATTAATTAAGATGTTTCTTGAATATTCTAGAATATATTTGGTTTAGTTAACACTTTCTGATGATAAATACTTCATCAGTGGATCACTAGATGCTAAGGTTCGCATATGGAGTATTCTTAATCACCAAGTTGTTGATTGGAGTGATATGCATGAGATGGTCACTGTTGCTTGTTATACACCAGATGTTCAGGTTGGTTTTCTTAATTAATTTTACATATTGTAGTTCATAATTTATTTTTCAATTAATTGCATAGTTTGGAGTCATTAATTAGAGCTCTTCAAGTTGGGGATTGTGTGTTAAAAAAGCCCCAATATTTTATGTTATGATTTTACATTGCAGGTTCAATATTGCATGCATCCATCCCTGTCGGAATTTCCTTCTAATAGCTTCTATGAAGGTACACTTCAAAATGGAGTGACTATAAATGAAAGGCAATCAACAGGCATCGATTTTCCTGGGCCTTTACAAATTTTATGTGCATGAAGCTTTGTTTTCTGAGTCCGTCTTTGTTCCTGTTTAAGGAACACAAATCAAGTGCATCATTGGTATGGCTACGTGAAGTCTTACAATGATTTGGCTCAAGAATTCAATAAGCAGCTTAAGGACAAAATCTTCCAACTAAGAATGCAACTTCAGGATGTATTCATTTCTTATGTTGACATCTACTCAGCTAAATATGCTCTAATTGGTGAAGCAAAGAAACATAGTAAGAATGAGCATATGATTATTATCAAATCTTATTGGAGCAAACAAATTTTTTAGGGTTTAAATAAAACGCAATGCTAGTTGCCCTTGCACTTAGATCAATCTACATAATTGGGTTCTCTTTTGTTGGCATGTGATTGTTACAATAATGCATTATAACATTTTGATGTTAGCATGCACGTATTGTCATTTGATTTTCAGCACCGGAAGCTTTAACAATGCTTGAGACTATTGATTAGTAACTACTAATAAAGTAATCATATTCTTGGGTATTGCTTTGGTATGGTTAACTTAAACTTACTCCCTCTCATTGTCTCTCCAGGTTTTGTAAGTTCTCTTGGGTACAGCTGTGGGCATTATGGAGATTACCGTGCTAGATGTGGGCGCAAGTCAGTAGTGAATGGCAGTGAAATTTATGGTGCTTCTTGCAGCAATCCATTGGAATACTTTAGTTGGGATGGTATACATTATTCTGAAGCTGCAAACAAAAGGGTCGCGAACCTTGTTCTAGATGGATCACTCTTTGATCCTCTAGTTGCCATTAGTGAAACATGTTACAAGCCTGCAGTGTAATCACTAATAACAGCCATGCTCAAAATTCAGCTTGTACAAATAATGTTGCCAAGGTAATGAAATTCAGCTTGTTCAAAATTTACCTTGTCCTATCTGACTTTATTGATGGGGTGATAATTTCTACGCTTTACCACGACAGATGAACTTTCATGCTTTTATGATGCAGGTTCTTTCATGCCACCTGGCCCATCCAATGGCACACATAAACCTGGACTGCATACTGCTGGTTATCCAATGCCTAGAGTTCCCATTCCACCTTATCACGGCGGTCCTCAGCCATATGCTATTCCTACTCGTGGTGCTGTACACGGACCTGTTGGCGCTGTCCCTCATGTTCCTCAGCCAAGAAGTTGGGGTTTTGGTGCTGGGCGTGGCAGTGTTGGCGCTCCCATAGGCAGTCATCTGCCACACCAGCAAGGCTCGCAGCAACCAATTGGAAATATTAGGTCTAATTTCAATTTTACTACTTTGGAGAGTCCAAGTAGCCAGCCCTCTGTCGGTGGTCCATTATCGCAACCTGGATATGTTTCTAACGTAAGTTGTCATGGCCCCATCCCTGTACAATTGGAACTATAGTGGAACTTGCACTTCTTTCTCTTTTGGATAGTGAATTTGAGATGCATATATGGATAGTTTGGTATATATTTTGTGGATGTAGTAATTTGAAACTGTAAAAGAATGGTATTATGGGGATGTATTTTGAATGGTTGATACATTTTGGCTTTAAATTTAAATGAGAATTTAGACCTTTTAGCTATATATCATGGCATTAGCATATTGCAGGTGCATTGATAATGTAGGTGAACCACAACCTTTTTTTTAATCTACAACATTTTAAAAATATCGTGTAAATATGCCTAAACGTTGTCTGATATATTAAACTACAACATTTTTAGCTAGAAAACGTTGTGAAATCATACCTTCTACAACGTTTTAAAAATGTTGTATATGGGTATCAAATATATGACACCCTTAACCACGACGTTTTTCTGATTGAAACAACAACGTTTTTTCCGTGTTATCTATTAACTGTTTTGTAGTAGTGAATCAACTACTCCATCAACTGTTAGCGTTGTTTTAACTTGTTATTTTGGTAATTTCGTCAGACATACAAAATTGGGCGTTAACGCATGCGCTGTCTGTGGGAAACAAAATTATGTTCGAAAAATCACCGATCCACCAAGAAAGAGATCCTACACATACACATAAAGCTAAGTCAGGGCCGGCCCTGAGTTTTGAAGGGCCTAAAGCGGACAATAAAAAATGGGCCTTTTGCGAATTGCTATTAAGACATGCATAAAAAAAGGAAGAACTTTTCGTGAACAAAAGAGCATCAATACGAAAGAATATCAAATATAATAACCGACTATTTCAATATTTTCAAAGCATCATTTAGATATCACATTATCACTAAGTCAAAAAAGTAATTACCAAATAGGGCCTCCTTTATTAAGAGTCTACACTACTCCCAAACAATTAAAAAACCCAAAAAACTGAATCTGATGATGAACCCTCAGGTACATAATAATTAAATTGTGTTGTACAAATTATATGCTTTAAATATGTAGAATATTACAATAATCAGTATATGTAGAATATTACAGATCGATTATTTGCTTTAATATTTAAGTATTCTATTTAAGTAATAAAAGAAATAGAATATTTAAGGGGGCCTTAAAAAATTTTGGACCTAAAGCTCGGGCACCTTGAACTTTAGCCCAGGGCCGAACTTTAGCCCAGAGCCGGTACTGAGCTAAGTTATTCTTTTTATTATTATTAAATAAAAAATATATATACAACTCGTGCATGAACCTTCTGCTATTAACTTACTCGTCAAAATTAAAACTGCAGCATCGTTATCATTAATATTACTTTACACGTATACATATTATGTATACCAATTCATTTATGATGCATTTCATGAGCAAAATGATTAATATTATAAAACTTGTTCCTCATCTGTTTATTAATGCCTACTGTACCTTGTTTGCTCATGCTTAGGATTATTCCCATGTGATTGTTTTTCAATAAAAGTGGTGGCAAGCAACAATGAATGATGTTAGGTCTCAAGTCTTTAACTTAGCCAGAATTAAATAGGAACAGCAGACAAAGTTGTTATCTTTCTAAAGGACATCAAGGAAAACTTTACAGAAAGAGCACGAAGCCGGACATTGTGAAAGCACGTGGGCTTATTCGAACAAAAAGTCCCCCATATTTCACTCTGATCTCCCCAATCTAGCTTTGGCTTCTCCGTGTGACCATCAGCAATATCGCCACAGTTCTACCCAAAATTGTGTCTGAGGTCGAGGTCTCTGTCAACGTTGGATTTCCGATACGCTTGGACCAGCCTTCCCAGGTATAATAGGGTAAAATGCAAATGTGACCACTGAATTTTAGGCGTTTTTGGATATTTTTTTTTTGGTCAACGCAAATTGAGCCCCTTTCTGTTACAAAATTTGGATTTTGAGCTCCTAGGTGCCACGTGCGTTGACTTGCCTACATGGCACACGTGGCACCGCTGACGTAGAGATTTTTGCCACGTGTCACCGCTTACGTGTACAATTTCCAATTAATTGCTTAAAAACATGATTTTCCCAAGAATCGAACTCAAAATCTCAAGTTTGAGAATTTGGTCATCAAACCAACTGAGATAAACGAAATACTAATTACTTTATCAAAAGAATTAATATTTATACCAAATCAATTTATCTTCCCCAAATAATATTTAAATAAAGTAATTGACTTATTAAAACAGTAAAAACACATAAAAGAAAAAAATTAATTATATATTAAAGGTAAACTATGATAAATAAATTACTTAATTAACTAATTAAATAAGTTTAGTTTACCCAATAAATAAGTTATATACTTAATCAATTAAAATTAACTAATTAACTAATTAAATAATAATACTTAAAAAATTACAAAGTCACAATTAGAAAAACTAATAAAAATTATTTACACAAATTAAAAAATTACACTTAGGCGAGCCACTTTAATAATTGAAAACTCGTTTATAATTTGCAAAAAAATAATAACTAATGTTTGAAAATAAAAATTATTTTTAGAAAAATTAAAATTAAAATTTAGAAAATAATTAATATTTTTGCAAAATAAGTAAATTTCATCTAAAGAAGATATTTATAATTGTAAGACCCCAACTTATTATAACTGAAATTGAATTTCCTCTATTTATTATTTTGAAATAGTAAGAGTTGATTGGATTAATGTGGTTAGTTATGGGTAAAATGCGCAAATTTTTTAAATAAGCAAGTGGTTATAAAATATTCATTGTTGTCATGGAATATTCGTTTGGTCGTGGAATATTCTTACTGTCGGGGAATATTCGTACGACGACGTAGTCTTGTGTGGGCCACATAACGGAAAGCGATTGGATGAAAAAAACGACAAATATAAGTTGTTTATAAATAACGGCGTAGTTGTTACCGTTAATACTGTTGAAATACTCGGTGGTTAAAACACAGTAGCACACGGTATTGTACCAATTATTGATTCTTACGTAAGAAGGCACTACTCAATAATTGTTACAGTAATTATTGTTCAATATTTTATTTTATTGATTCAATAATTGCTACGTTGATATTTTATATTATTGTTGTTTCAATAATTGTCACTGCACAGTATTTTCCTTTATCGAATCAATAATTCATATTATTTGAATAATATTATTAGATAGCATTATTAGCAATGTTTAGAAAGTTCTGTCTAAGGAGAGGTTTGGTGTAAGACCACATCTTATTATGAATAAAAATTAAATTTTCTCTATTTATTATCTTGAAATAATGAGTTAATTTGATATAATACTTTGGTTATGGGTGAAATGTGCAAATTTTACAAAATAAGCAAGTGGTTGTAAAATATTCATTTTTTGTCGGGGAATATTCGTTTGGTCGTGGAATATTCTTGTTGTCAGGGAATATTCGTACGACGGCGTAGCCATTTGTAACAGAATAACTGCCGGATGAAGAAAACGACAAGTTTGAGTTTTTTTTATAAATAACGGCGTAGTTGTTACCGTGAACACTGTTGGAATAACCGGTGGTTAAAATATAGTAATACGTGTGGTTGCGCAGTAGCACACGGTATTGCACAGTATTTTTGAATTATTGATTCTTGCGTAAGAAGGCACTACTCAATAATTGTTACAGTAATTACTTTTTATTATTTTATTTTATTGATTCAATAATTGATGCGTTGATATTTTATATTATTATTATTTCAATAATTGTCACTGCACAGTATTTCCCATTATCAGATCAATAATTCATATTATTTGAATAATATTATTAGATAACATTATTGGCAATGTCTAGAAAGTTCTGTCTAAGGAGAGTTTTGGTCACCTAATTGCGCGTCAGTAAGGAGAAATCCTTATTGGAAAGCCCCCTCTTTCCTGGGAAATGTCTGGTTGTCATAATTGTGATTCTGTAATATTATTTGTGAATAATTAATTATTGATTTATATGATGAGAAAATATTTATTTGATGTGTATATAAATGATGGATTTTTTTATGTGGTTATAATTGAAAGAATTAATGTTAAGTTATTTTTTCAGTATTTTTGTCGGAATGGAGGTATTAAAAATCAAATCAGTATTTTTATGATATATTACGTGAGTTATAATTTTTAATCTGACCGTTGGATCGTTGTGATTTTTGGATATGTTATATATATTTAAGTTGAGTATATGTCCATAAATTTTGAACCGTTAAAAATGAACGTATGATTTGTTATGAATTTTAAGAGGTGACTGATTCGGAAATTAGGTTTATAAATAATTTTGGTAGAAAATTCTAGAATTGAGTGAGCCCCACTTTTGGTTGGTGAAGAAATGTGCTGAATTTTATTTCAAATGTGGTGGGTGGCAATAGTAGCAGGTAAAGCCATCAGGTAGCAGGTCAAGTCTACTTCGGCGTGCTAACATTTTTCTATAAATAGAGGGCTAAGTTAGAATTAAAAATCACACCAAAAACATAAGCTTTCTCTCTTTCTCTCTCTCTATATTATCAATCGCATTTTGTGATTATTTATATACTTTGAGAGTTGCTATTCAGTACAAGTTTCATTCAGCATCACTTCTGACCTTTCATTCCGAAGTACTGATTCTTTGAGGTAAGGGATGTTATTTTCTTCTTAAATGATATTATTTTCTTCAATATCATTATGCTGAAATATTGGTTTGAACTTTTTAATCAAATTTGGAACTTTTGTGTCAGGGTTACTATTCACGTATATGACACTATTCACGTATATAGCACTATTCACGAATACGACACTATTCACCGAAAAATGAAATTTTCTTTTTTTTGTCCCAAATGTCTTTTATGGTTACTATCTTTCATTGTATCCTTGTTTTGATCTTTATTTTTGAATTCTACCTCGCACTTGGTTATTATGGAGTATTATTGAATTTGGATAAACCGAAATACGAATTCCTAATATTTGTCCTTCTGTCTTACTGGATTCGTTCTCTAAAATATTTTTCATCATCTTCAGTCCTTAATGGTGGTACTTGATTAATATATTTGGCCTGTAGTGCAAAAATGAATGATTACCTGATGAATATCTTTGACCCGTAGTGCAATCCAAGAAAGTACAACTCCAAAGCTACCATCACCACCTCCTCTAATCGCCCAAAAAAGATCCTCACCCATTGATTTTCTATCGAGAATTCTTCCATGAACATCAATCAACTTAGCATCAATTACATTGTCGGCAGCAAGACCATATTTTCATCTCATCATGCCATAACCCCCACCACTAATTATTCCTCCAATGCCCACATTAGCTCACAAACCAGATGGAAATCCAAGGGTTTTTGTTGTCTGGCCAATTCTATATTAAAGCTCACCATTTGTTAACCCACTTTCAACCCAAGCAGTTTTTCTTTTAGGGTTAAAACTAAAAGACCGAAGATTAACCATATCGAGCAAGACAAATGGTACTTGTGATACATAAGAAAGACCCTTGAAACTATGACCTCCACTTCGGATTCTAATTTCCAAATCATTTTTCTTCGAGCAATAAATAACAGTTTGGATTTGCGACGCGCTCACTGGTGTAACAATGGCTAGAGGTTTAGGTGTCTCTGGCTTAGCGAGCCGCAAATTGTTTACGGAGAAGAGCAAAGTTTCAGTGTAGGAGGAGTTTTCTGGGGTGTAAATAACTTGGGAGATTGAGGAGTCATGAGAGTTACGAGTGAGGCATTGAAGGAAATTTTGCTGAGAATTATAAGATGAAACTGCTGCTGCCCATGAAAAAGTTGACAAAAAAAGGAGGATAAAAAAGGAAAGCTGGGAAAAAGAATTTGTACTCTTCATTCTTGTTGAGAATTAGTGACTTTGGTATTGGATATGATATGATATGATATGATATGAGAGAGGAAGATAGTATGCCTTGTATTTATAATACTAGTAGTATTGTTTATTAGGGAAGCTCGAGTGCAAGGGATAGCTGCCAACTTGGCATAGAAACTGGGCCAAAGTCAAATGTATTAATTACTCTGTACCTAATAGTGTACATGGTTAAATCGTGTACATGGCAAATTGAAAATAGTAAACCTATTGATCGGGTTTTATGTTGGGCCGTTGCCCCGTTCAAGTCATCTTATGTGGTTAACCAGTATAATGAATGAGCTATCAATTAGGTCTTTATAGCCAATAACCAATTCTACCAATTCAATATATATAGAACCACATATCCAGCAAATTATAAAAAGTGAAACAAAAACGAATTGGATATAATAACGGTTTTGTCCGTCGCTATAGCATAGAAAGGCGGTTTTCTATGTTATAGCAACGGATAAAACTGTCGTTATAGCCGATTCGTATTTGTTTCGCTTCCTATGGTTCGCTAGAGAGTCGGGCCATATATTATTAATATTACAAAAAATTGTGCTTCGCTCAAGATCTTAAACTAGTTTAATTCAAAATTTATAATCAAAGTTTGAAATATCTAATAAGCTACGTGATAGATTAAATGGTAACATATACTACACTTTCATACATTAATAAATTTCAATTGTTCTTTATGTAAATAATTAATTATCGATTTAATTTTAATTAAAAGTTCAATACAATATTAGTCTACATGTTAATTAAGTAGTTGTTAGTTTGTTGCTAGTGTTTTTTTGAAGTAAACAAAAAAATTGGAGCTTTCCATTCTTTGTACCCTAAATTGATTAATTACTTTCAATTTGAGAATGTCACTATTTGAACCCTAAATCCCTAATTATTATTAATTTTAGCAAGAACAACCGAGCAGGTATATTCAATTCTTTCTTTGGCGGTGTGGAGGATTCACTCTTAATTCCAGGTGTGAATTTAATTTTTTCGAATTATGTACTTATATATGTATGCTTTATTTTCTAGATGAAATTGTTTGATTAAAATGAATAATGCATGCATTATATATTTCTGAAACAACCATGAAGAGATATTACAATCCTGTAACAAGTGAGCAATCATGGATTAATTCTAACATCGGACAACTTCCTCCAAAAACTCATTGCATAATAGGATGGGAGATGAGTGGATAAATTTTTATCCAATCACATACATAGAAAGAGACATAGAATTAGAAATCACGATAATTGAAATTAAAGAGGAGATGGATTAATTTAAAAGAAAATAATTGGATTAAATGTAAAAGTTAAAATCGGAAAAATTTGTTTATATTTGTAAGGTATATTATGTGTGTTACATCTCCTAATCCGAGCTTTGGATCATTGTAAATTTTGAATTTTTTATATAAATTAAGATTAGTTTCAACAATTTTGAACCGTTAAAATCTAATGTATGATTTGTTATGAATTTTAAGAAAGGGTTTATACTGATTTTTTTTGTAGAAGTGAGTTTTAATATGTAAAAATGAATAACTTAATGATTTTAAATATGATTTGAGTGATTCTTGAGGTTAAATTGGAGCATATTTTAAGTCTAGTTTCTGTTAACATTAATTAATTTAAAAAGATAATTATAATTAATTTGTGTTCTAAGCACAATCACATTTTTCTCTTTGTAATAATTATAATTAATTATTACAGAAAGAGATTCAGTAACCACCTTTGGTTCTCTTCCTTGACCTTTTGAACAATGCACCCCAGTTTTCTTCTCAACCTCCAATTTTTGATTCACCTTTCTTGCATTCAAATCCTGTATATATACTTCTCCACCTTTTACAACTTTTTTAATTGAGTCCTTTTAGGATGGCCGGTGCTAGCGACCGCCCCCCCCCCACCCACCCACCCACCCACCCACCCCCACCTTTTTTTCTTTTTAAATCCTAAACCCTAAATCCTAAATCTTAAATTCTATTTTTTTATATGTATACAAATTATACTTAAATAATTGGTTCATTTTTTGCCCTTTTGACTCCCTAAACCCTAAACCCTAAACCAAAATTTTGATTTAAAATAAATATTATACATTTTTTTAGAGAAAAAAAGGCCCGATCATTAGCCTTGTCTCTAGCACTGGTCGCCCTAGAATTATTCTTTTTTATTACCACCATCACTAGTCCACTATTAATTAGATTTTCAGTCAACCGTTTACTGAAGTTATCAAATTCTTCCCAATTTCGTACCT
Organism: Panax japonicus; assembly: GCA_020205505.1. Classification (NCBI taxonomy): domain Eukaryota; kingdom Viridiplantae; phylum Streptophyta; class Magnoliopsida; order Apiales; family Araliaceae; genus Panax; species Panax japonicus. The sequence continues at coordinate 128,322 of JAINUV010000404.1, forward strand.
CTTCCTTCTCTTTTTCTTCCTGTACTAGTCTTTTTTCTTGCTCCATTTATTCCATCGTCAATTCACAAGGAATTATTTATTGATTAATGTCTCATACTGCACATTCTCCATATCTTGGGATTCACTTACTCTTGACTGATGCGAGTCATTTAATTAACGAGGCTTCATTCTCTGCCATCTCATAGGAAAATTTTGATTTTTTCTCAAGCACAGTGGCCAGCGGAACTTCTTGGAACATTATTCCACCAAACAGGTGGAGCCAAAGATCCTTTCTTTCCCCGTGCTTACAAATTTTAATGTCCTTCATACAAATTTTAAACCTTAATATCCCATAGATGCTTTTAAAGGTTTGAGATGTGAATTTGAGGTTTAATAAAAATTTCTATTATGATACACTTTCATATGAAATCATTAAAGAACAAAAAGTAAATTATAGTAGAATTAACATAAAAAGAACCTACCAGCAGAAAATTGAAATAAAAATGAGGAGAAAAATTTTCATTAGGTATTTACAATTAGAATAACATAATACAAAGAATGTTTGCACAATTAAAAATAACAATCAAGCTGCATCCCGCAAGCTAGACCATCAGTAAGAAATAACAGGGATACTTTGCTCATGTTTAAAAAAATTATCGGGGTCAACCTTAGATTTTACTTTCACCAGCTTGTCAAAATTATTTTTGAAATACCTTTTCCCCCATTTGCTTGCCTGTTGGTAGCTTGTCCTACCATGTGGATTGTTTGTCCCCATCCAAAGATTAACATAATTCACATAAGCACTTCTTGGGGACTTGGTAACATAAGGAGTCAAATACCTTTCTAAACTTCTTACCCATTCAATTCTTTCAGCTTCATTGATTTCAGTCACTGCAAACATGTTCATCATATACAAGGTTCCAGCTCTGTATGGGAATGGAAGAGCCGACTCTGAAATCTCATCCATTCTTCCTCCGAACGGCGTAAATTGTAACGTTGCCGCTTTTGGCTCAATTTTGTACATCATTTCCCATAAACCTTGTACCCCTTTTTCGGGAATCGGTACTTCAGTAAAATCTGATCTTCCTTTGAATGCAGGTTTAGGTAAAATAGTCCTATCGAGCAAAATTTCTGGCGGCATGTCCACCTCAAAATTTGAGAAAAACATCATCGCCTGGACCCAACTGACCTCAATACAATCTTCTCTCACTAGCCCTAACTCGGGGAATCTCTCTTGCATCACGGAAAGTAACTCGTCTTTTCCGCCAAGGTACAAGGATTCAAATAACATTACCATTGTTCTTTTATCGTCACGAGGACTTGCATCACTTAAGATACTTTGTCCAGTACATCTGATGTCAAGTTCTTTGGGAAACTTGGTCACAACAGATTGCCACCGATTAAAAGTATTCGTTAAATTTTGCTCTACAGTTCTCGTGACTTTGAAAACTGTAACAATTTTCGGAACAGGAACCAACTTTATCTTCCAAGAAAGTACAACTCCAAAGCTACCACCACCACCTCCTCTAATCGCCCAAAAAAGATCCTCACCCATTGATTTTCTATCGAGAATTCTTCCATGAACATCAATCAACTTAGCATCAATTACATTGTCAGCAGCAAGACCATATTTTCGTCTCATCATGCCATAACCCCCACCACTAATTATTCCTCCAATGCCCACATTAGCCCATAAACCAGATGGAAATCCAAGGGTTTTTGTTGCCTGGCCAATTCTATAATAAAGCTCACCATTTGTTAACCCACTTTCAACCCAAGCAGTTTTGCTTTTAGGGTCAAAACTAAAAGACCGAATATTAACCATATCGAGCAAGACAAATGGTACTTGTGATACATAAGAAAGACCCTCGAAACTATGACCTCCACTTCGGATTCTAATTTCCAAATCATTTTTCTTCGAGCAATAAATAACAGTTTGGATTTGCGACGCGCTCACTGGTGTAACAATGGCTAGAGGTTTAGGTGTCTCTGGCTTAGCGAGCCGCATATTGTTTACGGAGAAGAGCAAAGTTTCAGTGTAGGAGGAGTTTTCTGGGGTGTAAATAACTTGGGAGATTGAGGAGTCATGAGAGTTACGAGTGAGGCATTGAAGGAAATTTTGCTGAGAATTATAAGATGAAACTGCTGCTGCTGCCCATGAAAAAGTTGACAAAAAAAGGAGGATAAAAAAGGAAAGCTGGGAAAAAGAATTTGTACTCTTCATTCTTGTTGAGAATTAGTGACTTTGGTATTGGATATGATATGATATGAGAGAGGAAGATAGTATGCCTTGTATTTATAGTGCCTCCGGTCTGAAAAATAATACTAGTAGTATTGTTTATTAGGGAAGCTCGAGTGTAAGGGATAGTTGCCAACTTGGCATAGAGATTGGGCCAAAGTCAAATGTATTAATTACACTGTACCTAAAAAGGTTTGTGACTTGTTAAAAGCTGCGTAAGATAAAGACAAAATGGAAAGACTTGGCAATCGTGTACATGGCAAAATGGAAATAGTAAACCTATTGATCGGGTTTTAAGTTGGGCCGTTGCCCCGTTCAAGTCATCTTATTTGGTTAACCAATAGAATGACAGAGCTATCAATTAGGTCTTTATAGTCAATAACCAATTCCACCATATCAATATATATAGTTCCGGAACCATAAGAAGTAAACAAAAAACGAACCGACTATAACGACAGTTTTGTCCGTCGCTATAGCATAGAAAGCTAATTTTCTATGCTATAGCGACGGACAAAACCGTCACTTTAGCCGGTTCGTTTTTATTTTGCTCCCTATGATTCGCTGAATAGCCGGGCCATATATAATTAATAGTACAAAAAATTGTGCTTCGCTCAAGATCTTAAACTAGTTTAATTCAAAATTTATAATCAAAGTTTGAAATATCTAATAAGCTACGTGATAGATTAAATGGTGACATATACTACACTTTCATACTTTAATAAATTTCAATTGTTCTTTATGTAAATAATTAATTATCGGTTTAATTTTAATTAAAAGTTCAATACAATATTAGTCTACATGTTAATTAAGTAGTTGTTAGTTTGTTGCTAGTGTTTTTTTTAAGTAAACAAAAAAATTGGAGCTTTCCATTCTTTGTACCCTAAATTGATTAATTACTTTCAATTTGAGAATGTCACTATTTGAACCCTAAATCCCTAATTATTATTAATTTTAGAAAGAACAACCGAGCAGGTATATTCAATTCTTTCTTTGGCGGTGTGGAGGATTCACTCTTAATTCCAGGTGTGAATTTAATTTTTTCGAATTATGTACTTATATATGTATGCTTTATTTTCTAGATGAAATTGTTTGATTAAAATGAATAATGCATGCATTATATATTTCTGAAACAACCATGAAGAGATATTACAATCCTGTAACAAGTGAGCAATCATGGATTAATTCTAACATCGGACAACTTCCTCCAAAAACTCATTGCATAATAGGATGGGAGATGAGTGGATAAATTTTTATCCAATCACATACATAGAAAGAGACATCTTTATTAATACTGATGATGGGGTGACTTTGAAATAGAATATGAAACCACGAAGAGAATCATTGTAAATCACTTATTTGAAATGCTTTTATATAAAAATTTAGATTCTTTGCTGCAGCGATTTGTAGAAAAATGAACAAGGAAGATAAATATTATTTTGTATGATAATTTTAAAGTTTAATATGAGGATTTTAAACAAGGGATTATTTTTAATTAATATATAGAGACATAGAATTAGAAATCACGATAATTGAAATTAAAGAGGAGATGGATTAATTTAAAAGAAAATAATTGGATTAAATGTAAAAGTTAAAATCGGAAAAATTTGTTTATATTTGTAAGGTATATTATATGTGTTACATCTCCTAATCCGAGCGTTGGATCATTGTAAATTTTGAATTTTTTATATAAATTAAGATTAGTTTCAACAATTTTGAACCGTTAAAATCTAATGTATGATTTGTTATGAATTTTAAGAAAGGGTTTATACTGATTTTTTTTTTGTAGAAGTGAGTTTTAATATGTAAAAATGAATAACTTAATGATTTTAAATATGATTTGAGTGATTCTTGAGGTTAAATTGGAGCATATTTTAAGTCTAGTTTCTGTTAACATTAATTAATTTAAAAAGATAATTATAATTAATTTGTGTTCTAAGCACAATCACATTTTTTTCTTTGTAATAATTATAATTAATTATTACAGAAAGAGATTCAGTAACCACCTTTGGTTCTCTTCCTCGACCTTTTGAACAATGCACCCCAGTTTTCTTCTCAACCTCCAATTTTTGATTCACCTTTCTTGCATTCAAATCCCGTATATATACTTTTCCACCTTTTACAACTTTTTTTATTGAGTCCTTCTATGACGACCGGTGCTAGCGACCGCCCCCACCCCCACCTTTTTTTCTTTTTAAATCCTAAACCCTAAATCCCAAATCTTAAATTCTATTTTTTTATATGTATACAAATTATACTTAAATAATTGGTTCATTTTTTGCCCTTTTGACTCCCTAAACCCTAAACCAAAAATTTGATTTAAAATAAATATTATACATTTTTTTAGAGAAAAAAAGGCCCGATCATTAGCCTTGTCTCTAGCACTGGTCGCCCTAGAATTATTCTTTTTTATTACCACCATCACTAGTCCACTATTAATTAGATTTTCAGTCAACCGTTTACTGAAGTTATCAAATTCTTCCCAATTTCGTACCTCTTCCTTCTCTTTTTCTTCCTGTACTAGTCTTTTTTCTTGCTCCATTTATTCCATCGTCAATTCACAAGGAATTATTTATTGATTAATGTCTCATACTGCACATTCTCCATATCTTGGGATTCACTTACTCTTGACTGATGCGAGTCATTTAATTAACGAGGCTTCATTCTCTGCCATCTCATAGGAAAATTTTGATTTTTTTCTCAAGTACAGTGGCCAACGGAACTTCTTGGAACATTATTCCACCAAACAGGTGGAGCCAAAGATCCTTTCTTTCCCCGTGCTTACAAATTTTAATCTCCTTCATACAAATTTTAAACCTTAATATCCCATAGATGCTTTTAAAGGTTTGAGATGTGAATTTGAGGTTTAATAAAAATTTCTATTATGATACACTTTCATATGAAATCATTAAAGAACAAAAAGTAAATTATAGTAGAATTAACATAAAAAGAACCTACCAGCAGAAAATTGAAATAAAAATGAGGAGAAAAATTTTCATTAGGTATTTACAATTAGAATAACATAATACAAAGAATGTTTGCACAATTAAAAATAACAATCAAGCTGCATCCCGCAAGCTAGACCATCAGTAAGAAATAACAGGGATACTTTGCTCATGTTTAAAAAAATTATCGGGGTCAACCTTAGATTTTACTTTCACCAGCTTGTCAAAATTATTTTTGAAATACCTTTTCCCCCATTTGCTTGCCTGTTGGTAGCTTGTCCTACCATGTGGATTGTTTGTCCCCATCCAAAGATTAACATAATTCACATAAGCACTTCTTGGGGACTTGGTAACATAAGGAGTCAAATACCTTTCTAAACTTCTTACCCATTCAATTCTTTCAGCTTCATTGATTTCAGTCACTGCAAACATGTTCATCATATACAAGGTTCCAGCTCTGTATGGGAATGGAAGAGCCGACTCTGAAATCTCATCCATTCTTCCTCCGAACGGCGTAAATTGTAACGTTGCCGCTTTTGGCTCAATTTTGTACATCATTTCCCATAAACCTTGTACCCCTTTTTCAGGAATCGGTACTTCAGTAAAATCTGATCTTCCTTTGAATGCAGGTTTAGGTAAAATAGTCCTATCGAGCAAAAATTCTGGCGGCATGTCCACCTCAAAATTTGAGAAAAACATCATCGCCTGGACCCAACTGACCTCAATACAATCTTCTCTCACTAGCCCTAACTCGGGGAATCTCTCTTGCATCACGGAAAGTAACTCGTCTTTTCCGCCAAGGTACAAGGATTCAAATAACATTACCATTGTTCTTTTATCGTCACGAGGACTTGCATCACTTAAGATACTTTGTCCAGTACACCTGATGTCAAGTTCTTTGGGAAACTTGGTCACAACAGATTGCCACCGATTAAAAGTATTCGTTAAATTTTGCTCTACAGTTCTCGTGACTTTGAAAACTGTAACAATTTTCGGAACAGGAACCAACTTTATCTTCCAAGAAAGTACAACTCCAAAGCTACCACCACCACCTCCTCTAATCGCCCAAAAAAGATCCTCACCCATTGATTTTCTATCGAGAATTCTTCCATGAACATCAATCAACTTAGCATCAATTACATTGTCAGCAGCAAGACCATATTTTCGTCTCATCATGCCATAACCCCCACCACTAATTATTCCTCCAATGCCCACGTTAGCCCATAAACCAGATGGAAATCCAAGGGTTTTTTGTTGCCTGGCCAATTCTATAATAAAGCTCACCATTTGTTAACCCACTTTCAACCCAAGCAGTTTGCTTTTAGGGTCAAAACTAAAAGACCGAATATTAACCATATCGAGCAAAGACAAATGGTACATGTGATACATAAGAAAGACCCTCGAACTATGACCTCCACACTTCGATTCTAATTTCCAAATCATTTTTCTTCGAGCAATAATAACAGTTTGGATTTGCGACGCGCTCACTATGTAACAATGGCTAGAGGTTTAGGTGTCTCTGGCTTAGCGAGCCGCATATTGTTTACGGAGAAGAGCAAAGTTTCAGTGTAGGAGGAGTTTTCTGGGGTGTAAATAACTTGGGAGATTGAGGAGTCATGAGAGTTACGAGTGAGGCATTGAAGGAAATTTTGCTGAGAATTATAAGATGAAACTGCTGCTGCCCATGAAAAAGTTGACAAAAAAAGGAGGATAAAAAAGGAAAGCTGGGGAAAAAGAATTTGTACTCTTCATTCTTGTTGAGAATTAGTGACTTTGGTATTGGATATGATATGATATGAGAGAGGAAGATAGTATGCCTTGTATTTATAGTGCCTCCGGTCTGAAAAATAATACTAGTAGTATTGTTTATTAGGGAAGCTCGAGTGTAAGGGATAGTTTGCCAACTTGGCATAGAAATTGGGC
>JAINUV010000407.1:0-82531 GCA_020205505.1 Panax japonicus
ATGATCATAATCTTTCAAAAGTTCAAGCCAACGTCGTTGTCGCATGTTGAGTTCCTTTTGAGTGAAGAAATATTTGAGGCTTTTATGATCCGTAAAGATCTCCACTTTCTCCCCATACAAGTAATGCCTCCAAATTTTAAGTGCAAAGACAACAGCTGCTAACTCTAGATCATGAGTAGGATAATTTTTCTCATATTCTTTGAGTTGTCGCGAGGCATAGGCTATGATTTTTCCATTTTGTATGAGAACACATCCCAGCCCTTTGCCCGAAGCATCACTGTAGATGACAAATCCCTCCGAGCCAGATGGTATTGTTAGAACAGGTGCTGAAATGAGTCTCCTCTTGAGTTCTTGAAAACTCTTCTCACATTCTTCGCTCCAACCGAACTTTGTATCTTTCCGAGTCAGCTGAGTCAATGGAGTAGCGATTTGAGAAAATTCTTCCACGAATCTCCGATAATAACCAGCTAAACCGAGAAAACTACGTACTTCGGTCACTGATTTAGGTTGCTCCCAGCTTTGAATAGCTTCAATCTTTGCTGGGTCAACAGATATTCCATGACTTGATACCATGTGCCCAAGGAATGCTACTTCCTCAAGCCAGAACTCGCATTTCTTCAACTTGGCATAAAGCTTATATTCACGAAGCTTTTGGAGTGTCAGCCTCAAGTGTTGCTCATGATCTTCACGGCTTTTGGAATAAATAAGGATGTCATCAATAAAGACGACCACAAAGTGATCCAAATATTCCTTGAATACTCGGTTCATCATATCCATGAAGGCAGCAGGAGCATTAATCAATCCAAAGGACATGACTAGGAATTCATAATGCCCGTACCGAGTTCTGAAAGTTGTCTTTGGAATGTTATCGGTTCTAATCTTCAATTGGTGATACCCGGAACGAAGATCAATCTTTGAAAAGAATTTGGCTCCTTGCAACTGGTCAAACAAGTCATCAATACGTGGCAATGGATACCTATTTTTGATGGTGACATGATTCAACTCCCGATAATCAATACAAAGTCGCATACTCCCATCTTTCTTCTTCACGAATAGAACAGGAGCACCCCAAGGAGAAGTACTAGGACGAATAAAGCCAATGTCTAACAATTCCTGCAGTTGGGTTTTTAACTCCTGAAGTTCAATAGGAGCCATTCGATATGGGGCTTTAGAAATGGGTTTTGTACCGGGTTCAAGGTTGATACAAAATTCAATCTCACGCTCTGGGGGTAGGCCAGGAAGTTCTTCGGGGAATACGTCAGGAAATTCATTAACAATAGAAATATCTTTCAAAACTGACGTATTTTAGTTTAAATCTGTGACATGAGCTAAGAAAGCTTGACATCCGTTTTTCAATAAACGAATAGCTTTATGGCTTGAGATGACCGTGATTGATTTTAATGGTTTGGTCGCTTGAATTCGCATAATAGGTTGATTAGGAATATGAAAGCTAACAACCTTATGGAAACAATCAATTTTTGCATGATGAGTAGTTAACCAATCAATCCCTAGAATCACGTCAAATGCAAGTATTTTCAATGAAATAAGATCTACAGGTAATGTGAGGGTACCGATTTGAACCAAACAAGATTTATAAACAGTGGATGTAATGAAGGTTTCTCCCAACGGAGTTTCCACAGATAAGTCAAAGTCTAATTTCTCCGGAGTTAAATTTAATCGATGAGCGCAAGTAGGAGAAATAAAAGAATGGGTAGAACCGGTATCAAATAAAGTATAGACTTCTTTAGAGTTTATGATAAGCTTACCAGTGATGACCTCATTCGGGTTCCTTGCTTTCTGGGAGGCCACAACAAACGTTCTTCCTTGCACTACCGGCTTTGACCTTTCTGGGACGGCCTTTGGTGCCTCCTTCCTAGCTGAATTTGACTTTGGTAAACGACAAAATCGGGCTAAGTGACCTTCTCTTCCACAATTATAACATGCTTTGGACGGCATCGCGCAATTTGGACTGATGTGTCCCTCCCCTCCGCATTTGAAGCATATGATAGGTGGTCTTTCTCCTTCCTTAACAACGGGTGCTGGTGCTGTCGTCTTTCCATCATTGTTGAATCTCCTCTTCTTGAAATGTCCATTCTTATTGTTTTGGCCCTGATTACCACCGAAGTGGTTACCATTTCTGGCTTGCTGATTCCCTCTACGCTTGTTGTCACCGCTTCGATGACCACTCTCGCTGGTATTATAATTTTGCCGGCTGCTCTCTTTTAGTTGAGTTGACTCGTTATCACGCTCCACTAACTGAGCCCTATTTACAACATCTGAATACAAACACAGTTTATGAGAAATAAGATGTTGACGTATCTCTGGCTTCAAACCTCTTAAAAACATTTGCGCCATTCTCTCTTCATTATCCACCAAGTGGGACGCAAACCGTGATAACTCTGCAAATTTTGTCTCGTATTGCGACACGGTCATATTATTTTGTTCCAACTTAATAAACTCCACCTCCTTCATGTGGCGAATACTTTCGGGAAAGTATTTGTCGTTGAATAGCTCCTGGAACTTCTCCCAAGATATCTTCAGTACAGCAGGTTGAGTACGTTTTACCGATTCCCACCAGTAATCCGCCTCTCCGCGCAACATAAAGGCGGCAAAGGGAACCTTTTGCTCCTCGGAGCATCCCAAGACATTAAATATCTTGGTAATCTGCTTTATCCATGTTTCCGCCATAAGTGGTTTTGGCTCTCCCTTAAACTCTGGTGGTCCCAGCTCCTTGAACTGTTTAGCGGTGGCCGCCCGAGAGTTTCCTGTGTTTCCATCTACGTTTTGGACAGGAGTCGCTCTCGCCTGCTGTTGCATGAATTGCATAAAGCCTCTGAGCATTTGATCATTCATCATTTGGTCAGTGTTGTTGTTTGCATGAGGATTGTCGCCTTCCTGATGCACATTATCCTGATTATTGATATATGGTGAATCAACGATTACCTATGCTCCATTGTTATTCTCAACATTCTCAGATGTCATTTTCAGATACTGCCACAAAACAAAGGTTAATTGACATGTAACATAATATCTCTAAACTCTGACCAACCAATTTAAATACAAAATAAATTTAAGTAGGTCATACTAGCAAAGGAATTCCCCGTCTCTCCTCTCCTAGTTCTAGTCTCACATCTTAGCCAGGGATCATATCCCTAAGCTCTCATACCAACTGTGACGCCCCCAAAATTAGGTATACATCACCCATCTTGAGTTGTCAGATACATGGTACAGAATTCAAATACAACTTACTAATACCACTGTCGTGTATGATACGACAAAATACAACTATGAGTTTGAATACAATAATTGTCTACTAGAGATCATACAAACTCAAAAGGAGTCCTCAATACAATTATTATCACACTATTTAACAGAATAATGAGGACTACTAATACTATTCTCTGGTCCATCACTCCGTTCCCCGACTCATCCCAGCTATATTCTCATTTCCTGAAGAGAACAGTGAAAGAAAGGGTGAGCTCAACTAGCCCAGTAAGAAATATTATGACTAAGATAATGCAGAATAAATTATCATTAGCCTTCAACAGTGTTAAACTGATAAAATATAATAAACATCAAGTTTAACTGCAGCAGAATCAGCAATCCATTAAAAGAGTCAAGTAGAAAATAAAATCTACTATCTTTTATGATTTAAAAGGTTTTTCATCACTGTTATAGCTGAGACTCAACTTAATAAATATTCCACATCATCAAATCACCTCTGTACTACGGCCAAGGATATTCTTTAGTATCACGACCACAATTATTCATGCACTACGGGCCAAGAATATTTGTGTATTCATTAATGGTCATGATCATGCCAACAACTGTCCATCAATGCACTATGGGCCAATGAGGATTTTTAATTTTTACATCATTTGTAATATTACGGTCATGATTACACCGAATAATCCCTGGTCCTAATCATACCAAGTCCATCTATGCACTACAGGCCACAGATGACTTTCAACAAAATATAAACATGAGGATGATGACAATGATATAAGAATTCAATAAAACAAGTTCAAGAATTATTTTATCCAGGAATTATTAACGTCCAAATTGTCAACACGATAATGTTTTGTAGTGTAAAATTCAAGAATGCTCAGAAGAATATTTCCATGAAAAGATTCTGGATGAAGCGCAAATATCAAGGATATTCCACTAATTTCATGGAGTATAGAAGTTAAAGTTTTATCCAACTGAGTATAATAAAGAATGGAATAACAAAAGAAATCACCATGCATGCGATAGACCGCACATACAGGTTATTCCAGCAGAATAATAATAACGGAACCAGGTCAGGTGAAATTCACACCGACAGGATGTTCCAACAGAATAATAAATAACGGAACCAGGTCCGGCGTAAAACGCACAGACAGGATATTCCAACAGAATAATAAAGAATGGAACCAGGTCCGGCGTAAAACACACAGACATGATGTTCCAACAGAATAATAATAAAGACGGAACCAGGTCCGGCGTATAGCACAGACAGGATATTCCGACAGAAATATAAAGACAGAATAGTAAATGGATGTCACCAAGTATAGGCTATTCCGCGTATACAGGTTATTCCAACAGAATAATAATGAATGGAATAACATAAGGATTTCACCAAGTATAGGGTATTCCGCGTATACAGGTCATGTATAGGGTATGCCATTTTTACAGGTTATTCCAACAGAATAACAAAGAATGGAATAATATAAGTTCTCTTCAAGAAGAAAGAATAATACCCCTTACCTTATTAGGAGATTGAATACTGCAGTAGTGTAGTAACCGAATACTCTTCTTCTTTCTCTCTTACTCTCTCTATACTTTCTCTCTCTATAGCTTGAACGAATTCGTGAAAAATAATGAAGCCCTAGGCCTCTATTTATAGAAGATTTATTACTATTTACGAAAGTATTTACTATTTACGAAGGTAATTACTATTGACGAAGGTAATTACTATTTATAAAAGAGACTCTTAGATGATGACACATGGCCCCCCATAAATAATTAAACTTATCACAAACGTCTAATAATAGACTCTTTATATACATCAAGGATTGAATAAAAAATTACCAGAAATCATTTTATTTTTAATCAACACATATTTAATCTTTCAACAATTATTAATCATTTATAACTTGTCGTCTCAATTATTGTTTAAATAATATAACATATTATACAGATGATACTGTGACAATAATTGAATCAATAATATAAGAGATATGATGCAGCAATTACTGTAGCAATAATTGAGTATAGCTGAGTGACTTCTCACGTAAGCATCAATAATCAAAACCGTGTGCTACTATGCAGCAACGCGTATTACTCTACTTTTACTACCGAGTAGTTCAACAGTTTTAACGGTAACACTTCCGCCGTTATTTTATAGAAAGATAATTTTGTCGTTTTCTAACTACGACAATACTTTCGTTGTGGGGTCCACCAATGATTGTGCCGTCGTACGAATATTCCCCGACAAAAAGAATATTCTCCGACCAAACGAATATTTTATAACAACTTGCGTACTTTGCAAAATTTATAAATATTACCCACAACTTTAACATTATATCAAATTTATTCTATAATATTCAAAAATAATAATTATAAAAATTCATCTTTATTTATAAAAACTGGGGTCTTACACTACCCTTATTATAATTGTCTCAACCAATTATATCATTCAATTAATTCTACTTTGTATCCCAATGCTATATTCAACAGAGTAATCAAAATAAATAGGAGAAAGCTTTGTAGATTCCAAAAAGGAGTATATCATTCAATTAATTTGACTTTGTATCTCAATTGTATATTCAACCGAGTAGTAAAAATAAATACTCCATCCGTCCCATAGTTATATAGGCTGATTTTCTATTTTGAGATGTCTCAATATATAGACTACTTACTATTTATAAAATTTAGTTGGTTCATTGTTTTACTTTTATACCCTTATAATAAATATTCAACCATTACTCTTTTTTTGAAAAACAACATTCAATGTCATTATTTTTATCACCGTATTTAATGTTGTTGTATTCTCTTTGGTTAAAATTCTATGGTTATGGACTTTAATGGTCAGTACACGTCAATCAATGAAGTTGAGAGTTCCGGTGTGATAAATAAGGAGTAATTAACTTATTCATTAATTCTATATTAAGGGGTATATGTGGAAAATTTATGTTAAAAATTATCACTTAAACTGATTTTCTTAAACTATGTGCCAAAAGAAATCAGCCTATAACTATGGGACGAATAGAGTAAGAGAATGCTTTAAATAAGAGTAAAGTAGAGAAAAATTAGTTATTTTGTATTGATAAACTCAAAACGATAATCTTTTAGGAACAAAAATTACTTCATAAAACGACAATCTTTTAGGAACGGAGGGGGTAATTGTCTATAATACCCTTAAATTTCCATACTTATCTCATACTCTCTCCCATTTGTAACATTTTCTCATAAGGGGTAATTTTGAAAATATTATAATTAATTCTCCTAAATTATATAAAACGATAAATACTTAGAGAAAAATAAAATCATTTAAAACGATGGAGTATATATTAAGGGACGGAAGGAATAATTAATTAAGTTTATATATGTGGCATGACATTTTATACAACATTTATTAATTAGTTAAAACTGTCACTTAACTCACGTTGTACTAATATAGCATGTCTTGGTCAATATAATGGTGCAGAAAATAGTACTATTGATTAATTTGCATTAATTCAGGATTATAGGCCTTAAATCCCCATTTCATCCTAATTCCTATCTAATCTATTTATATTGAGTTTATCTATTTTTGATATTTTGTTTTAAATTCTGTATTATAATGTAGATTTTGTGTATATATTTATAATATATATTTAATGGATAATGTCATGCTGATAAGGAATCTGAAGGTCAAACCTAAGGCTCAATTGGATGAGTTTAGTTAGCCTTGTCAGTAAACCTTATTAATTTGATAACGCCCTCATGTACAAGTCACTTAATTCCTTCTATAAATTACAATATATATATATATATATATATATACATATTAAGGCTCAATTGGATGAGTTTACTTTATATATATATATATATATATATATATATATATATATATATATATATGGGCTATATGTATATATATAGCTGTGTATTATACAGTAGAGCAATGGCGACGGATTTTTTGGGCTATCGCAACGGTTCACCCATCGCTATAGCCCAAAATAGTTATGGCGACGGGTGAAACCGTCGCTATAGCCCAAAAATCTGTCGTCATAGCAGATTGTATAATACACAATTGTGTACGTACATTTTTTCATATATATATATATATATGAAAGTTGTTTACCTATTATACATGCACTATATTTTTGGTTCTCCAATAAAAAGAAATAACAATTAATAAGATTATTTAAACTCGCATCATATATTAAGAAAATAAACCAATACATGAGTAAATATAGATATTATGCATACTTGTTGATCATTGTGATTAAGTGACATTCTTTCATAATTTAATATAATTTTACGAATAATAACATTTAAGAAATTAATATAATTGTACAGATATTTTTTTTAATGGGTCGATTTGGATCATAATATAATATGTATTGTTGAATCAAGTACTGGATCATGGCGCAGATCAATGATTGATCATTACATAATGAATCAGATCATTGATCTATTATCACACTTAGTAGAGCATATTGGGTCAGAGTATGATTTGCTCTTATATGATTTAAGAAAATCAATTTAAGTGGCAATTTTTAACATAATTTTCCACATATACCCCTTAATATGGAATTAATGAATAAGTTAATTATTCCTTACTTATCATATTGGAACTCTCAACTTCATTGATTGACGTGTACTGACCATTAAAGTCCATAACCATAGAACTTAAACCAAAGAGAATACAACAACATTAAATGTGGTGATAAAAATAATGATATTGAATGTTGTTTCTTCAAAAAAAGAGTAATGGTTGAATATTTATTATAAGGGCATAAAAGTAAAACAATGAACCAACTAAATTTTATAAATAGTAAGTAGCCTATATATTGGGACTAATACACATACTACAGCAGCAACAAATACAACAACAACAGTAACTAATGCAACTACAGCAACAGCTAATGCAACTACAGCAACAGCTGCACCACCACCTGCACTAGTGCTCAGAAATAAAGTAGTTGATGCCTTATCAGTAACAGCTAATAACAAAGATGTATGGACTTAGTGTATTACCTTAGTGTATTTTAGTGTATCTAAGAGTGACAGTTGTACTAGTATGTATATATACAAGTGAAGTAATATTGTAATAGAGTTAGTTGAGTAATACAGAACTTTATCAATAATGATACAGAGCTTCTTTTCTTCTCTTCGTCATTTGCTGTATTTTCATGGTTGAATAAACCTAACATGGTATCAAAGCAGATCATGATCTATTCACGATTCTCTGCAAGATTAATACATAACATTCAAATTTCTTGATTCAAAATTCTTTCTATAGCGAAATTTTTATTTTCTTCATCTCTCTTGTTCAGATCTGATTCTAGATCTAGTTTCATTTTATATAGATATGGTGAATTTGAGCTATGCAAATGTGGTTCAGTCAAACATTCCAACTAATCAACATCATGGACAAGGCTCCAGCAGCAATGCTCAAACAGAAGCAGGTCATGATGTTAATTCTGTTTCAATAGATTCGAATACTCATCCTTTGTTCTTACATAATAATGATCATCCGGCACTAGTTTTGATATCTAAAAGGCTCACAGGAGCAGATAATTTTGCTCCTTGGAAACGGTCTATGCAAATAGCCTTAAGTGCTAGGAATAAATTTGTTCTAGTTAATGGAAGTTATCCAAAACCTGTTGTGGATTCTCCTTTGTTTGCTCAATGGGAAAGAGTAAATGATATGGTAATAACTTGGATTTTGAATACTGTAAATGATGATATTAGTGATGGCATGAATTTTGTGAACTCAGCCTATGAAGTTTGGAATGAACTGAATGAAAGATTTTCAGGCATTAATGGCCACAGAATTTATCAAATCTTGAAGGATACTCATATTTTAGAACAAGGAGATAAATCTGTTGAAATCTATTATCACAAACTTAAGAACTTGTGGGATGAATATACAGCTTTAGAGCCTACTGTTGATTGTGTTTGTGGAGCACATAAAGTTCAAGATGAAAGGGAACAGAGAAGGAAATTGTTACAATTTCTAATGGGATTACATGAAAGTTACTCTTCTATTAGAGGACAAATTCTGATAATGTCCCCCTTACCTACTATATCTCAGGCTTATGTTTTTATCAAACAGGATGAAAAGGCTAGACAAGGATATGTGACTCCTACTGAAAGTATTGGCCTGTTTACCAAAACAATTCATGATAATCCTACAGTTCTAGTTGCTCATAATGCAAAGAAGTTTTCTGGTACTACTCAGTTTTCTGCACAACATGTGAATCATGGAAATCAAGGCACTTTTGCTAGGCAACCTCTTAAATGTACTTATTGTAATGGGGACAATCATGTCAGAGAAACTTGTTTCAAATTGAATGGATATCCAAAGAAGAAGAAAGGGAGTTTTAATGGTAATAATGGCCAGAATTTTAGGACTTTTCCAAAAGGAAAACAATATACAAGCAATGCAAACATGACATCCACATCCAATTTTCAACCAAACTCTCAGCCTAATATGGATTCTCATTCTGGATTTCCTTTTCAAGCTAACATAGGCATTGTACCAGGAGCTCATGTGATGTCTGGTCATCAATCTATAGATACTCATGTCTCAATGGAGCAGATGCAGAATCAGTTGGCTCAAATGAATCACATGATGAATATGCTCATGCTTAATAAAGGTGTTAAATCACCAAAAGATCATGTTGCAGGTATGGTTTATTCTATGCTTTCTTACAGCAACAACAGCAGATTTTCTTGGATTATTGATACAGGGGCAACAGATCATATGTGTACACAGTTAGAACTTATGCATGATGTTAAAACCTTGTTACAATCAATTCATATTGCCTTGCCAAATGGTAATACTATTCCTGTGAACAAGATTGGTACTGTTATTTTGACACCAAAATTAACCTTACACAATGTCCTTTTTGTTCCAAATTTCAACTATAACTTGTTATCTGTAACCAAGTTAACAAAAGACTCAAATTGTTCAATTCAATTTCATTCACATCAATGCCTTTTTCAGGCCCAGAACCAGATGACAATTCTGGCCATTGGTAAGGAGTATGGTGGTTTATATCATCTGCATATTCCTCACTCTAATGTGACCACTGATGCAGTTGATAGTCTTACTTTTGTTCAGCCTTCTGTTACTTCTAGTACCATAAATAAAGCAGTTAATTCTGTTACTTCTAGTGCTTTGTGGCACATGAGGCTTGGGCATGCTTCAACTACAGTTCTTCATAAAATTCCATGTATCACATCTTCTGTTTCTGCAACTTGTAATAAGACATGTCCTATATGTCCTATTTCCAAACAATGTAAACTTTCATTTCCTAAATCTAGCACAAGTTATGCTACTTCTGTTTTTCAATTGTTACATATTGATGTTTGGGGGCCATATGCTTTTGAGACAACAAGAGGTTGCAAATATTTCCTCACTATAGTAGATGATCATTCTAGAGCCACATGGACTTTTCTAATGTCCACAAAACAACATGTGTTTCAGATTCTTATTGATTTTTTCTCATATGTTAAGAACCAATTTCATACCACAGTCAAAATCTTCAGAACAGATAATGGAAGTGAGTTTTTTAATAAACATCTTTCTCCTTTTCTGTCATCTCATGGTGTTATTCATCAAAGTACTTGTGTAGATAATCCTCAACAAAATGGGAGAGTGGAAAGAAAACACAGACATCTTTTAGAGATAGCTAGAGCTTTGAGGTTTCATGCTGGTCTACCTATTCAGTATTGGGGGGAATGTTTACTCACTGCCACTTATATCTTAAACAGATTGCCTACACCTGTGTTAAGGTATAAAACTCCTCATGAAATCTTATTTCTTCAATCACCCAATTATGATCATTTAAAGGTTTTTGGATGCTTATGTTATGCCTCCATTCATTTTGGAAACAAGTTTGCACCCAGAGCTATTAGGTGTGTTTTCCTTGGGTATCCACATGGTAGAAAGGGTTATAAGGTTTTAAATCTTCAAACTAAACAAATCCTTATCTCTCGCAGTGTAGTTTTCCATGAAACTATTTTTCCATTTCTAGAACATCCATCTCATAATTCTCAGGATACTCATCATTTTTTACCATGGCTTCATTCTACTAATTATGAACCAAATTATTCTTCTCAGGCCCAATCTGATCCTGTTTCAGTTTCTAATCAGGACGAAAGTGATGATAATAATAGTGAAGTTCATTCATTTGTTGAGCCTTTACCAATTGTTTCTCCTCAACCAATGCTTAGACAATCTTCTAGAACTAAACAGAGACCATCTTGGTGGCATGATTATGATATTCCTACTACACATACTTCTGGTGCCTCCACTTCTAATGTATCAACTGTTCATTCTAAACATCATCTTGCTCATTACTTATCCTATTCCAATTTTGCACCTTCATATCAACATTTCATTGCTAATCTAGCATCTGTTAAGGAACCTGTTTACTTTTCCCAAGCTATTAAGGATCCACAATGGATCACAGCTATGAATAAAGAGCTTGATGCTCTTGAATCTAATCATACCTGGGAGTTGGTAGATTTACCTGTTGACAAGCAAACAGTTGGATGTAAATGGGTTTACAAGGTCAAGTATCATGCTAATGGACACATTGAGAGATATAAGGCTCGTTTGGTGGCTAAAGGTTATACACAAGAGGAAGGGGTGGATTATCATGAAACTTTTGCACCTGTGGCAAAAATGGTCACAGTTAAATGTCTATTAGCTATTGCAGCAGCTAAAGAGTGGGTTGTTCATCAATTAGATGTCAACAATGCTTTTTTACATGGAGATTTATTGGAGGAAGTGTATATGGATTTACCTCAAGGGTATATTATTCCATCAAACTCCAACAGAGTTGTGTGCAAATTAAAGAAGTCTTTATATGGATTGAAACAAGCTTCCAGACAATGGTTTGCAAAGCTAACTACTTTTCTTATTCAAGCTGGGTTTTCTCAATCCAAAGCAGATTATTCTTTATTTACATATCCCAAAGATGACTTGTTTACAGTAGTTGTGGTTTATGTAGATGATATTCTCATTACTGGAAATGATACTTCTATGGTTGCTCATCTTAAAGTCATGCTGGACACTAAATTTAGTATTAAGGACCTTGGAGAAGCAAAGTATTACTTGGGGTTAGAAGTCAGCAGATCTAAGGCTGGACTCTTTATTAGTCAGAGGAAGTTTATTTTAGATCTTTTACGATCTGCAAATTTGTTGGATGCCAAGCCACTTACTATTCCACTTGATCAACACATCAAACTTCATGATAATACTTTTTCTGGAGAGCTTATTTCTAATCCATCTGATTATAGAAGTTATGTTGGTAAACTCTTGTATCTCACATTTACCAGACCAGATATAAGCTATTCAGTTCAATTACTCAGCCAGTTCATGCAAACACCTAGACAAAAACATCTTGAAGCTGTTTATAGAGTCCTAAGGTATCTAAAGTGTACAGCTGGACAAGGCCTTTTCTTTTCTGCAGATAATGATCTGGTTTTAAAGGGATTTTGTGACAGTGATTGGGGAGATTGTCCCATCAGTCGTAGATCTGTTACTGGGTTTTGCCTTATGTTAGGTCCTTCTCTCATTTCTTGGCAATCTAAGAAGCAATCTGTTACTTCTAGAAGTTCAGCTGAAGCTGAATATCGTGCACTTGCTACTACTACTTGTGAAGTTTTATGGTTGCATAGTTTGCTACAAGACTTACAAGTCCCAATTCTTGGCCCTACTCCTATATTCTGTGACAATAAGGCAGCCATTGACATTGCTGTTAATCCTGTTTATCATGCTCGCACCAAACACATCGAAATTGATTGTCATTTTGTCAGGGAAAAGGTGCAAGCAGGTATTATTCAACCTCTTAAGATTTCTTCTAAAGATCAAGTTGCTGATTTGTTGACTAAAGCTTTAGGCCGTACCAGTCATTGGTTTTTAAGTTTCAAGTTGGGCTTACATAACCCATGTATGCCTTCAACTTGTGGGGGGAGTAATACACATACTACAGCAGCAACAAATACAACAACAACAGTAACTAATGCAACTACAGCAACAGCTAATGCAACTACAGCAACAGCTGCACCACCACCTGCACTAGTGCTCAGAAATAAAGTAGTTGATGCCTTATCAGTAACAGCTAATAACAAAGATGTATGGACTTAGTGTATTACCTTAGTGTATTTTAGTGTATCTAAAAGTGACAGTTGTACTAGTATGTATATATACAAGTGAAGTAATATTGTAATAGAGTTAGTTGAGTAATACAGAACTTTATCAATAATGATACAGAGCTTCTTTTCTTCTCTTCGTCATTTGCTGTATTTTCATGGTTGAATAAACCTAACTATAACTATAAATAGAAAATCAGCCTATAACTATGGGACTGGGGGAGTATTTGATTTTCAACTCTTAAGGAAAGAGTCCGTATAAAGTTTGATTTTCTTTCTATTGACTTTGAAAGTACAATTTTATTTTACAACACTAGGAACATTAAGTTTTTATTGTTAAACTTTATTCAGTGTGTACTTATCCTCACACCGGAGCTATCCCCGACGGCCCAAGTCGTCAAACTTTTGATGTGACTTGTTTGAGCGCTTTGGTGATCGAGGAAAAAAAAAACTTAATGTTTTATAAGTTGAAATCTTGTATTGAACTTTGGGTTTTGTTTGTAGGTTCGGGCGTCCAATCAAAGAGATCATTCCTATTTGGAAGCATTGAAATGTTGATCAAGCTGGTACCAGGGACTTCTGCTGGAACTGTCACAGCATACTATGTAAGTGCAAAATCTCATATAAACAAGGTCAAAGTGACAGAAAACAAGACATAAAACCTGTAACAACTCCAACTATAACAAGGCTAAACCTGAATGCTAAGAACACAGTACAAAAATAACTAGTTTTTCTTCACTGGAACCATTGCAGTTATCAGCATGCTGGAGATAAGCATGACTAGATAGACTTTGAGTTCTTGGGGAATTCAGCAGGACTGCCTTGCATTGTCCACACCAACATATATACTCGAGGAGTTGGAAACAAAGAGCAGCAGTTCTACTTGTGGTTCGACCCAACTGCCGATTTCCACAACTACACCATACATTGGAACCCAACTGAAATTGTGTAAGTTACCCTGATATTATAAAACTCCCTCCTGCTTTATCAAAGCATCATCATTACCCCTTGATGTATATTACTAACAATAAAACAATCTACCAAAAATTTCAAAACCTACATAGAAATTAAACATTTCCTATCTAAACTCTTACCATACCTTCAGGTGGTACATTGATAATCTGCCAATAATGCGTCTTCAGAAACTATCAGAGCCAAGGTATTGATTACCCAAATCAACAAGGGATGAGGGTTTACTCCAGTTTGTGGAATGCTGATAACTGGGGAACTAGAGGTGGCCTTGTCAAGATCGACTGGAATAGTGCACCCTTCATAGCCAGACTCTGTAACTTCCGGGCAAGGGCTTGCAAGTGGGATGGACCGTTTAGCACTGCTCAATGTGCCTCCTCGTCCCCTGCCAACTGGTGGACTTCCCCCAAACACAAGCAGTTGAGTTTTGGTAAGCAGGGTCAGATGAAGTGGGTTAGAGACAACTACATGATCTATGACTATTGCAAAGATGCAAAGCGATTCAATGGACTGATGCCTCCTGAATGTAGCAAGGTACAATACTAAGAAAAATCATCGATGGCAGCAGCCAAATGGCATCCTAATTCAACAATACCAACCCAAAAAAAAGAGCAAGCACCTTATTTTCAATTTTTCAACAAGTCTTCTTTTTCTTTTATCATTTTTCTTTGTGATCAAATCAATTTTTCTTCTCTTCATTATGTTTTTCTTTTTTGGATTCTCCGAGAACATCAAACAGATTAAATTCATTCTTGTATCCCACAAATTGTAATTCTTGCGGTCAAACAAATGAACAATACAGAGTTTTTGGAGATAGAACTTTAATGCTAAAGGCAAGCATGTCGCATCCATTTAGAGCAATCAGCAAAGATCTTTCAACTAGGTACAGGAAAAGCAAAAAAAATAAACAGTATCTTAGTAGTGGAACTTAATTTTATACAAGGATCCTTCCAGTAAATGGTGTACTAAAATTTTGAGAATCAAGCTGCTATAATAGCTTGCAGTTTTCCACAGCAAACCCAAATTTGTAGCAAATATGACTTCAATCAGAAAATATATGACCTCTTTTGAATTTGAATATGGTATAACACGCTACGTTATCAATATCAAAATTTAGAACAGCATACTACATCTTGTTTCTTCTGCATAACCTATTAAAGATAGGTTACTTATAAGCATCATCTGGATCTCTATGCCTTGTTAATGCTCCTGATTTTTCTACTATCATATGCACATGAAATGGCTTAGCCAGTTAGTCCTACTTTTTCTAAATAGTTCACATTTTGAAGGACCCCCCTCACCGTCGAGACTGACTTATATTCCAAGTAAAGTTGTACCATAATAACCTAATCCAGTGTAAGTTCATCTCTGCTTTAACATTCAAAGCTGCAACCTAATGTAAGACTATGTCAATGAAAATCATTTGCCTCAATTGTCAGTGGGTAAACTTAAGCTACAGTTTCATTTCAGTATCCAAGTGAAGTGTATACCATAGTTGTCCGAAGGTCATAATATAGAAAATGAACAAGGATATCGGGACTATTACTGTTAAAAAAATATGACCAAATTCAGTCGAAACAAAATCTAGAACAAATTAAAAATAGAACTCATTTGCATCCAAAAAAGTGATGCAATACATCTGAGCCATGATTGATGCAATGGGAGTTCGTGACCTTAAGTTCACTTATTGTCCATCATAACAACAGAATTCGATCGTGAACCTCACATAAGGAGCAACAGGTGTCACATCATATATATCTGCAACTTATAACTAAGCCTTTAAGAGGAGAAATTTTTAACTCACAAGTTTTACAGCATAACAATGTAGGAAATATAGTTAGCTTGAGTAAGACTCAGATCATCCATAATAAACAGAAGGAAATCGAAAGGCATTTAAACATCCAGATCGAATAAGAAATTAACAGTTTAGTAACTCCAGTACTGCACCAACAACTAAAAATAAATGTATCGTAATCATATCACACCTATAATTCTTCAAAGTTCTCATTTTTTCAGTGAAATCTGAGATTAAGTATAACACATTCGGCCTAAATCAGTATAGGTTTATTCCTGACGAAATTTGAATATATAATTAATACTTTTTCATCTTCCATTTAACGCCATTCAGATAGTATCTGTATCATTGCTACTAACCACACAGAGGATGCAATAACACCATATAGAATTGTTACTAGACCATAATATAACCATAAAAAGAAAGAAAGAACAAAAAGAGCGTACTTTCAAGTTTTACAAACAACCCAATAGAAATTTCTGAAACACCGCATTATACATAACAGAAAGCTTCATTCTTTTTCCAATTTCTCAGCATCCAAACAGAGTTTGATCCAACAAATTACAAGGGTCATTTCAAAATTTCCCAATGAAACACTGATGAAAAAACAGAAATTACAAAGCAGCCAAGTAATCAATCACATAATACAAATATAAACACCGAGAACAATAAGAAATGTACCAAACAAAGCCAGCCAAACACGAGTTTCCTCACCCAATAGCAACCCAAACAAGGCAGTAGCAGCAAACGTCGTCGCATTGGTCACCGGAACAGCAACCGATATGGGGGTATCACTTAAAATAGCGAAAAAGGTAGCCGAGGCTGATAAATTCAACAGGAAAGGAACAGAGTACTGCCAAATCAAGAGAAGGTTGAGCCAATTCTTCAGGGTATTCACCACGGGGTTATGGATTCTGTTTGGATGCCGGGAAGATTTGAGTTTTTGGTCCCATATAAGTGTGCCCCGCCGCATTAAGGCGTTTGTAGCTCCCCAAAGGACCCCTATTGCGATCATCTTCTCAACGTCTCCTACCATCTTCAAATGAGTGTGCCCGTTTTGCGTCTGAGGGAGAGAGAGCTGGGCAAAAATTTACACCGTGTTTGGAAGGAAGTGCCGGTCAATTGATCAATATAATACTTACCATGCAAGATTCAATTAATTTATCAAAAAATTAATAACTTGATCGTTTGGAACCATGTAATGTCATTATGCAAAAATGGTTTTTTAGTTTTGGTTTTTCACTTGCTTAAAAGTTGAAAGATGTTTGTATTTAAATATTTAGTATTTATATTTATAGAGTCCGGATCAGGTCCGGACTCCTGTATTTTAACAAAATTCGAACTTTTTTTTTTGCTTTTTTTTTAAAACAACTAAAAAAAATAAAAAAAATTTATGGAATTGAAATTTTTACATAATACAGTGTTTTGGGTGTGATTTGGATGCTTATACCAAAACATTTCTGTACAGTATGGGCAGACTGTACATACATTGGTTGGTATAGGTATTAAAAACACACCCAAAATATTGTATTATGGAAAAATTTCAGTTCCATAAATTTTTTTTTATTTTTTTTAGTTATTTTAAAAAAAAAAGCAAAAAAAAAATTATTGGGTCCGTATTTTAGGACCAGTCCGGGAGACCGGACTGGATCCTCATTCTATATTTATATTCTCTCTTTTTTTGTCATACTTTATAAGTAGCAAAAAATAATAATTTGTATGTATACAGGAATATTTACTATTCACGTGATAAAAATATCAATTTTATACGTGAAAATATCAGTTTAAAATCTCACAACCAAAACATTAATATAAGATTGTACGAAAATAAATCAATCAAAATTTGATGAACTTGAAATTAGATTGACGGGCCAACCCATACAGAATAACCACTTGCTGTGGCCCAACTTCCAGACTAATATTCAGCCCCATGTATTGTGAGAAATGGGCTTAGCTGTTCAACCCTACAATAATTATGGATGAGGCAAATATAAACATAAAACTTTGCATATATTTAGAAACAGTCAGAACTTTTAAAAAATAAAATGAATAATATTATGTGCGTACACAAAAAATAGGACCAATATATTTTTTACTAATGAAAATGTGTAAAATATTTAAATGTAAAAACTGAATGAATCTGAATAATGAAAAAAATTGATTGATAATTGACATGTCTGAAACATATGAATAACATATTTTTATTATTTTACCCCTCAAAAAAATTCAAAATTGTTATATATTTATTTAATATTACTTAATATAATAGTTAATGTTATAAAAAAAAACTTCATTCAATCTATTCAGTCAAAAAAATGATACTAAATCATTCAGCCCAAATCATCTGAATGACTGAGTCATTCAACCCTAAACAAACAGTCCCTAAGTGATTACCTCTTATATGTATATATGTATGTATAACTAGAAAATTTCTAATATCAAGTCGACATACAGTCATACAGAGTTACACATAAAACTCATGAAATTACAAGTCAAAATGATACTGTTAGAGGTGTAAATGAACCGAGTCGAATCGAGTATTGAGTTGCCGAAATTTAGTCCGTAAACCTTATCAAGATTGAGACTTGTTTAGGTATCGAGTATAGTATTATCTCAAATCGAGCCCGAATAGTTTGAACTTTTCGAGTTAATATGATTTAAGTATTAACAAAAAATTATAATTAAAAAATGTTTGAGTAATTTATCAAAATTTAAAATTTATTCATATTTAAATCGTTTTATTTTGAAAGGTACGAAACAAGTCCACTTTAGTTTATTTTTCAGCTTTAGATACCATTTATATCTACTCGAGTAAAATATATATATATAGCAACAATGCTCATCTGGAGGGCTAAGAATTGGCACTGGGCCTAATACTTTTATATAAACAAGGGTTATGACGACAGATTTTTTGACTATGGCGACTGTTCACCCGTCATCATAGCCCAGAATAGTTATAACTATGGTTTTCAACGGATGAAACTGTCGCTATAACCCAAAAAACCATCCTATTTTTCCCATATATATATATATATATATATATATATATATATATATATATATATATTGTCCGGATTTTAAGCTCATTTCTTATCCAACTCACCCGAGCTCACCCCCTTTAGCGACGAACCCGGCGACGGTTTGTGTAAGATCCCAACTTATTATAAATAAAATCAAATTTTCGCTAATTATATTTATGAATAATAATGTATTAATTTGATATAATTCTCTAGTTATGGGTGAAATGTGCAAATTTTACAAAATATGCAAGTGGTTATAAAATAATCATTGTTGTCGAGGAATATTCGTTTGGTCGTGGAATATTCTTGTTGTCGGGGAATATTCGTACGACGGCGTAGTCATTTGTGGGCCCCATAACAGAATAACCGTCGGAAGAAGGAAACGACAAGTTTGAGTTTTTATAAATAACGGCGTAGTTGTTACCGTTAACACCGTTGGAATACCTGGTGGTTAAAATACAGTAATACGTGTGGATGCACAGTATTGATGAATTATTGATCCTTACGTAAGAAGTCACTACTCAATAATTGTTACAGTAGTCACTGTTCAATATTTTATTTTATTGATTCAATAATTGTTGCGTTGATATTTTATATTATTGTTGTTTCAATAATTGTCACTGCATAGTATTTCCCATTATCAGATCAATAATTCATATTATTTGAATAATATTATTAGATAGCATTATTGGCAATGTCTAAAAAGTTCTGTCAAGGAGAGGTTTGGTCACCTAATTGCGCGCTAATAATGAGAAATTCTTATTGGAAAGCCCCCCTCTTTCCTGGGAACAGCCTGATTGTCATAAATGTGATTCTGTAATATTATTTGTGAATAATTAATTATTGATTCATATGATAAGGAAATATTTATTTTATGTGGATATAAATATTGGATATATTTATTGTGGTTAAAAATGAAGGAGTTAATGTTGAGGTGTTTTATCAGTATTTTTGTCGGAATGAAGGTATTAAAAATTAAACCAGTGTTTTTGAGATATATTGTGTGAGTTATAATTTTTAATCCGACCGTTGGATCGTTGTAATTTTTAGATATGTTATACATATATAAGTTGAGTATATGTCCACAAATTTTGAACCGTTAAAAATGAACATATGATTTGTTATGAATTTTAAGAGGTGACTGATTCAGAAATTAGGTTTATAAATAATTTTGGTGAAAAATTCTAGAATTGAGTGGGCCCCACTTATGGTTGGTGAAGAAATGTGCTGAATTTATTTTAAATGTGGTGGGTGAGAATAGTAGCAGGTAAAGCCATCAGGTTGCAGGTCAAGTCTGCTAACATTTTCCTATAAATAGAGGGCTAAGTTAGAATTAAAAATTACACCAGAAACAAGTTTTCTCTCTTTCTCTCTCTAGATTATTGAGTGTATTTTGTGAGTATTTAGATACTTTGTGAGTTTCTATTCATCAGTGCAAGTTTTCTTCAGCCTTATACCGATATTCCGATCAGAAGTACTGATATTTTGAGGTAAGGGATGTTATTTTCTTCATATATGATATTATTTCTTCAATATCATTATGCCGAAGTATTGATCTGAATTTTTATCAAATTTGGAACTTTTTGTGTCGGGATTACTATTCACGTATACAGCACTATTCACGTATACGACACTATTCACGAAAACGGCACTATTCACCGAAAAATAAAATTTTCTTCTTTTTGTCCAAGATGTCTATTATGGTTACTATCTTTGATTGTATTCATGTTTTGATCTTTATTTTTGATTTCTGCTTCAAAAATGGGTATTTGTGAAGTATTATTGATCTTGGATAAACTGTTATACGAATCCCTACTATTTGTCCTTCTGCTTCACTGGATTCGTTTTCTTTTCTTTAAAATATTTTTCATCATCCTCAGTCCTAATTGATGATATTACTAAATATCTTCGGCCTGTAGTGCAAAGATAAATGATTAACTGATGAATATCTTTGGCCCGTAGTGCAAAGATGAACAGGTGTTGAGATGAACATGACAAACTGGTGATACAAATGAATATCTTTGGCCTGTAGTGCAAAGATGAATATTTGATTAAAGATGAATATTGATTGTTGTTACACGGATAAAATATTGATGATGGACTTTTAAATCTTAGAAAATAGTAGAACTCATTCTCTGCTTGACTCTTCTAATGGATTGCTGTTTCCGCTACAGTTGTTGATCTAAAACTTGTTGGCTAATATATTTTATCAGATTTTTCCCTGTTGAAGACTAACGATAATTTGTTGTATATTATCTTAGTCATAATATTCTTTATTGGGCTATTTGAGCTCACCTTTTTTCTTTTTGTTCCATTTTTCTCAGGAGGTGAGAACATAGCAGGAACTAGTCGGGGTACGGAGTGATGGTTCTAGAAAGATATTTTAGCAGTCCTCACTATTTCTGTAAAATAGTGTTTGAATAATTATAACGAGGACTTATTTGAGTGTGGATATTGTCTAGAAAATAATATTTGTATTTAAACTCACAGTATGTGTTGTCGTATTTTGCACGATAATTGTATTATTGAAGTTATAGTTTGCTTTCTGTACCATATATTTGGCGACTCAGAATGGGTGTTGTATACCTATTTTGGGGGCATCACAGTTGGTATCAGAGCTTAGGGATATGGTCTCTAGCGGAGATCGGGGAATATAATTAGGAGGGGAGAGATGAGTAAATCCTTTGCTAGTGTGTCTTATCTAAGCTTATTTGTTGGTCAGTCATAATATAGGGATATTATTTGTTATGTTAATTTGTTTAATTAACCCTTGTTTTATGGCATTATTTAAGAATGGCCGCTGAAAACATTAACAATGGAGTGTATGAGACTGTGGAACAACCTTTAGTTACAAACTATGAGAACGTACAACAGGAAGGCAATATTTCTCTTGTAAACAACACTATCGAGCAAACGATGAATGATGGAATGTTTAGGAGCTTTTTGCAGTTCATGCAAAACCAGACAAGGGAGACTCGTTCACAAAATACGGGTGGAAATGATAGCAATACGCGGCTTGTCACAGCCAAGCAGTTTAAGGAGTTGGGACCACCAGAATTTAAGGGAAAGTCGGATCCGATCATGGCGGAAACGTGGGTCAAGCAAATTACCAAGATATTCGATGTCTTGGGATGCACGGAGGAACAGAAGGTTCCATTCGCCACCTTTATGTTCCGCGGTGAGGCAGACTACTGGTGGGAGTCTGTGAAGCGTATCCAGCCAGCCGCACTCAGCATGTCTTGGGAAACGTTTCAAAAACTATTCAATGACAAGTACTTTCCTGAAAGTATTCGTCATATGAAGGAGGTGGAGTTTATCAGACTAGAACAAAATAACATGACAGTGTCCCAGTATGAGGCGAAGTTTGCAGAGTTATCCAGGTTTGCACCTTATTTGGTCGAAAATGAGGAACGAATGACGAGGATGTTTCTGAGAGGTCTAAAGTCCGAGATTCGACAATATTCTATATCTCATAAATTTTCTTTATATTCAGATGTTGTAAACAGGGCTCAATTATTAGAGCGAGATAATGAGTATGTTCAACTGAGGGACCACAACCAGGGTCATACCGGTGACAGCAGTCATCAGAGCGATGATAACCAACAAGGAGGGAAAAATACGAACAAAGGTGGTAACCATTCGGGTGGTCATCGTGGCCATGATAATAGGAGAGGTGAGTCAAGTGGAAATTTCAGAAAGAAAAGATTCAACAATGACGGGAAGACATCAACAGCAGCACCAACAACAAATTCTAGGGGAGGAGAACGACCGCCAGTTAGATGTTACAAATGCGGGAAAGAGGGATATATCAGCCCAAACTGTCCACAACAATCCAAGGTATGTTATAACTGTGGAAAGGAAGGCCACATAGCTCGGGATTGTTCTGTAGTAAAACTAAGTTCAAGGGGATGGTGACTCCAAGGGCTGTCCCGAATAAGTCGAAATCAGCGGTTCCTGGAAGAGCGTTTGTCGTGACTGGCCAAAACGCGAGGAACCCGAACGAGGTGATTACGGGTAAGCTAATCTTGAACTTTTGCGAAGTTTATACCTTACTAGATACCGGATCTACCCATTCTTTTATCTCTCCTGCTTGTGCTCAACGTTTAAACTTGACTCCGGAGAAATTGGACTTTGACTTATCTGTTGAAACTCCGTTGGGTGAAACCTTCGTTACATCTACAGTTTATAAATCTTGCATGATCCAAGTTGTCGCTAACACATTACCTGTTGATCTTATATCTTTAAAGATACTTGCTTTTGATGTGATTTTAGGAATTGATTGGTTAACCACTCATCATGCCAAAATTGATTATTTTCGTAAGGTTGTTAGTTTTCATATTCCTAACCAACCTGTCATACGAATTTAAATAACTAAACCACTAAAATAGTCACTATCATATCAAGCCATAAAGCTATTTGTATATTGAAAAACGGATGTTAAGCTTTCTTAGCCCATGTTATGGATTTGAACAAAGACAAGTGAGATTTGAATAATATTTCTGTTGTTAGAGAATTTTCTGATATATTTTCTGAAGAACTTCCCGGTCTACCCCCAGAACGTGATGTTGAATTCTTTATTGACCTTGAGCCGGGTACAAAACTCATTTTTAAAACCCCATATCGAATGGCTCCCATTGAACTTCGGGAGTTAAAAGTTCAACTACAGGAATTGTTAGACATAGGTTTCATTCGTCCTAGTACATCTCCTTAGGGTGCTCCTATTTTATTCGTAAAGAAGAAAGATGGGAGTATGCGACTTTGTATTGACTACCGAGAATTAAACCATGTCACCATCAAGAATAGGTATCCGCTACCTCGCATTGATGACCTGTTCGACCAGTTGCAAGGAGCACAATTCTTTTCAAAGATCGATCTTCGTTCTGGATATCATCAGCTGAAGATTAAAACTGAGGATATTCCAAAGACTGCCTTCAGAACTCGGTACGGGCATTATGAATTCTTAGTCATGTCTTTTGGATTGACTAATGCTCCTGCTGCTTTCATGGATATGATGAACCGTGTATTCAAGGAATATTTGGATCAGTTTGTTGTTGTCTATATTGATGACATCCTCATCTATTCCAAAAGTCGTGAAGATCATGAGCACCATTTGAAGCTGATACTTGAAAGGCTTCGTGAAAACAAACTTTATGCCAAGCTGAAGAAATGCGAGTTCTGACTTGAGGAAGTAGCATTCCTTGGGCACGTGGTGTCAAAACATGGAGTATCTGTCGACCCGGCGAAGATTGAAGCAGTACAAAGTTGGGAGCAACCAAAGTCGGTGACCGAAGTGCGTAGCTTTCTGGGCTTAGCTGGTTATTATCGGAGATTCGTGGAAGGATTTTCTCGAATCGTTACTCCGTTAACTCAGTTGACTCGGAAAGATACAAAATTTGTATGGAGCGAGGAATGCGAAAAGAGTTTCCAAGAGCTCAAGAGGAGACCCATTTCGGCACCTGTTCTGGCAATACATCTGGTACGGATGGATTTGTTATATACAACAATGCTTCAGGCAAAGGGTTAGGATGCGTTCTCATGCAACATGGAAAAGTCATAGCCTATGCCTCACGACAACTCAAAGAATATGAGTGGAATTATCCTACTCATGATCTAGAGTTGGTAGCAGTCGTATTCGCGTTGAAAATTTGGAGACACTACTTGTATGGGGAGAAAGTGAATATTTATACGGACCATAAAAGCCTCAAATATTTCTTCACCCAAAAAGAACTCAACATGCGGCAACGACGTTGGCTTGAACTATTGAAAGATTATGATCACACTATTCAATATCATCCTGGAAAAGCGAACGTAGTAGCTGACGCATTGAGTAGAAAATCATATGCCAGTACGAGTGCGATATTGTTAATGCAAAGCCCCATTCTGTATGACTTACAAAGGATGGAGGTAGAATTAAAGACTCTAGGGACCCACTTTAATCGATAAAGTTAAAGCTGCTCAAGCTACGGACCTGGAGCTGATACGTATGAAGAAGAAAGTGCAAGAAGGAGCAATTCCAGAAGCGAGAATTGATGAAGAAGGAATACTTATATTCAACTCCAGACTTTGTGTTCCTAACGATTCTGACTTGAAGCATAGAATTATGATGGAGGCACACAACACCCCATTTGCAATCCATCTTGGGAGTACCAAAATGTATCATGATATTCGACATACATTTTGGTGGAACAATATGAAGAGAGAGATCGTGGAGTTTATCTCGAGGTGTTTAACTTGTCAACGTGTAAAGGCGGAGCATCAAGTGCCAAAGGGTCCATTACAACCACTTGAGATTCTGAAATGGAAGTGGGAATACATTACTATGGATTTCGTTACAGATCTTCCCAAAGTTTCTCAAGGCATAGATGCGATTTGAGTTATTATTGATAGATTAACCAAGTCTGCCCATTTCTTACCGATACGTGAGACTTATTCCCTTGAACGTCTTACTCGCATGTACGTGAATGAGATTGTGAGATTGCATGGCATGCAAGTATCCATAGTTTTAGATCGTGACCCAAGATTCACTTCACGATTTTGGGTTAGCTTGCAGAAAGCTATGGGCACGGATTTACGATTCAGTTCGGCATACCATCCTCAAACGAATGGACAATCAGAGAGGACTATTCAAACCCTTGAAGATCTATTAAGACTTTGTGTCCTAAATTTTAAAGGAAGTTGGGATAAGTACTTGCCACTGGTGGAATTCTCCTACAACAACAGTTATCAAGCAAGTATAGGAATAGCTCCATTTGAGGCGTTGTATGGGCGAAAGTGTCGTTCTCCAGTATGATGGGACGAGGTGGGAGAAGCAACGTTGTTGGGACCAGAATTTGTACGCATGACTACAGAAAAGATCCAAATGATTCGACAACGTATACAAACAACACAAGATCGACAAAAGAGTTATGCGGATCTTCATCGAAAAGACGTGGAATTTAATATTGGGGATCATGTATTGTTACGTGTTGCACCATGGAAGGGAGTTACAAGATTTGTGAAGAGAGGAAAGCTCAATCCACGATTTGTTGGTCCATTTGAGATTCTTGACCGAATAGGAAATATGGCCTATAGACTCGCATTACCTCCAAGTATGTCTCGTGTTCATAATGTTTTTTACATATCCATGCTTCGTAAATATGTGAAAGACCCGAACCATATTATTGCGTTAGAACCAGACGAGATAGCCGAAGATTTAACGTACGAAGAAGTACCTGTTAAGATCTTGGATAGGAAAGAGCATGTTCTACGCACCAAGGTTATACCACAAGTTAAGGTTTTATGGAGAAACCATGATATTGAAGAAATGACCTGGGAGTTGGAATCAGAAATGAAAGCGAGGTATCCTCACCTTTTCAAAATATCAGGTACGTATGTCAATTTCGAGGACGAAATTTCATAAGGAGGGGAGGTTGTAAGACCCCAACTTATTATAAATAAAATTAAATTTCTTCTAATTATATTTGTGAATAATAAGGTATTAATTTGATATAATTCTCTAGTTATGGGTGAAATGTGCAAATTTTGCAAAATATGCAAGTGGTTATAAAATAATCATTTTTATCGGGAAATATTCGTTTAGTCGTGGAATATTCTTGTTATTGGGGAATATTCGTACGACGACGTAGTCATTTGTGGGCCCCATAACAGAATAACTGTCGGATGAAGAAAACGACAAGTTTGAGTTTTTATAAATAACGGCGTAGTTGTTACCGTTAACACTGTTGGAATACCCGGTGGTTAAAATACAGTAATACGCGTGGATGCACAGTATTGATGAATTATTGATCCTTACGTAAGAAGTCACTACTCAATAATTTTTACAGTAGTTACTGTTCAATATTTTATTTTATTGATTCAAAAATTGCTGCGTTGATATTTTATATTATTGTTGTTTCAATAATTGTCACTGCACAGTATTTCCCATTATCAGATCAATAATTCATATTATTTGAATAATATTATTAGATAGCATTATTGGCAATGTCTAGAAAGTTCAGTCAAGGAGAGGTTTGGTTACCCTAATTGCGTGCCAATAAGAAAAAATTCTTATTGGAAAGCCCCCTCTTTCCTGGGAACGGCCTGGTTGTCATAAATGTGATTCTGTAATATTATTTGTGAATAATTAATTATTGATTCATATGATAAGGAAATATTTATTTTATGTGGATATAAATATTGGATATATTTATTGTGGTTAAAAATGAAGGAGTTAATGTTGAGGTGTTTTATCAGTATTTTTGTCGGAATGAATGTATTAAAAATTAAACCAGTGTTTTTGAGATATATTGTGTGAGTTATAATTTTTAATTCGACCGTTGGATCGTTGTAATTTTTGGATATGTTATACATATATAAGTTGAGTATATGTGCACAAATTTTGAACTGTTAAAAATGAACATATGATTTGTTATGAATTTTAAGAGGTGACTGATTCAGAAATTAGGTTTATAAATAATTTTGTTGGAAAATTCTAGAATTGAGTGGGCCCCACTTGTGGTTGGTGAAGAAATGTGCTGAATTTATTTCAAACTAGCTGATAGCCCGTGCAATGCACGGGCTAGAAACATGAAACCATAATAATATAGTGAACGATTTCTTTTTGAACAAACTGATACAAATTCATGAAGAAAATAGTAAATCTAGGAGTGGTGTATGTGTAAAGTAGACTGCCAATGCACCCGCTATCAATTTCCAGGACTTCTCGGTATTTATTATATAAGTAGGATGATAGAATTCCAGTTCAGCTACTGCCAAACCTGAGATGTATATCATACTTATTAGGTAAAATTTACGGGTTGGGCAGCCAAAATTATTTGTTCGGCAAAACCCCAAGATCCAAAATAAAGAATGAATTCAGATGCATGTTGATATCAGTAAATAATAACACAGCTAAATAAATAGTATTAATTACTGTAATTTATTTTTGGGAACAATC
Source organism: Panax japonicus (assembly GCA_020205505.1). Lineage (NCBI taxonomy): Eukaryota > Viridiplantae > Streptophyta > Magnoliopsida > Apiales > Araliaceae > Panax > Panax japonicus. Next base: position 28,079 of record JAINUV010000407.1, read on the forward strand.
AAATAGAACATTTTTGCCAGCATTTATGCAAAACACAATAAAATGATTAATCATTTGTAACTCTATATGTTTGACCCCTTATAAATTTGCTATCAAGTTTTATTTACAAAATTACGATGAAAACATAAATAAATAGACAGCAGACGAAATCCATTAATCAACTGCAAATGACTCAAACAAATTCAAGGGACTCTACTACAGGTGAATTTCTGAACTCAATAGTCCTTATTATATAGATTAGAAAGCAATTAACAACCACTAAGCAACCCAAGAATATAAGCTGGCTGAACTCAATAATTTTAAAACTTCCAAACATGGGGAGGGGACTCAAAAATCTAACAAAAGCATTAATGTTCAAACAAATGTAAACATTCATATTCAGGGCATTAGCCCTCCATATCCAAAGGTTGCTCCATATCCTTCTAAATTGAATTCATGATACCGTGGATGATATTGAGATAGAAATGTGTTGACTTCGAGGTCTGCCCCTCTGTGCAAGATTAACTGGTGGCGTCTCATCATACAGAGAAGTGAAGAGAGGAGTGTAGGGAGGAGTTAATAACCTTCAATTTAAGGACACCAAAGCTAAGATTACTGTACTGTCAAAACCGGCTAAATAAAAATATATTAAGAAATAAATATATGCAACCATTCCTGGCAACATGATAACCTTAAAAGCTTAGTTTTAAGATGACAAACGGCTGATTCCACTTCCATTATTATGGCATAAGTAAGTTAAAATATCAACAACACAATTCTTCTTCTATCTAATTTTAATCGTAAAACCATGCTCTCTTTCCATTATCAAATAATACATCCAGTAATAACATTACACAGTTAGCTCCTTGAATTTCCCACCAAAAAAACACTATCTTCTATTCAAGCATAATAGTGGGATCCATAAAGCATTAAGATTATTTCAAACATTTACAGTGCGCCAAGTCGACTAAGTTCCCTATGTTATTATATAATTTTCGCTCCATTTGTATACATTTCACGCCAAAAATGTAAAGGCAAGATCCAAAATAAAGAATGAATCCAGATGCATGTTGATATCAGTAAATAAGAACACAGCTAAATAATTATTGTAATTTATTTTCGGGTTTGTTTCTCATTTTCCCTTCATAATGCTACACAATAATTTGTAGCTGGAAAGGAGAGTAGGAGACACACTATAGTTCAATTTGATATCATGTTTCTCATGGTAACTATTCAGAGCAAATTATAAATATACCAAATGAATCAAAAGCATAAATAATTGTTTACCATGTAGATGTGCTTACCAAGAGACAGAGTTCTTCACATGCATGAAATCAAACAATTCCCTAACCAATTTCATCTCCCCCGACTTGGCATATCCTGAAACCAAGGTGGTCCAAGCCAAAACATCCCTATTGGGAGATTCATCAAACAATTTCTTGGCATCCTCTAATTTCCCACAGGTTGCATATGCATCAACAATGGAACTTAAAATGACCATGTTCAACAAAAGCCCAGCAACCAATACCTGACAATGAACCTGCTTGGTAAATTCATGAAGAAATTGGATAAAGATATTCGCCTGGGCATACCTTTAAAATACCCAATTCACCTCTACAACTTGATTTAAGTTTGTATGTGTATATACATATAAATATATACACATGAAATTGGATAAAGAGATTCGCCTGGGCATGCCTTTAAGCAACATCAGCTCAATTTCACCGAAAACCCACCATCAAATTGTTACTGTTATTGCCGCCGGATCATCGTTATTACCGCCTCGAACTCAATCAACAGGAAAATCGTATTAGATGAAGAAGAATATGAGGTGTCGGTGGCTCAGGAAGCTGTAGTTAAGGTTTTTGAGAGGATACTCGATGTGGCGACGGAGACTGACGGAGTATCGGTGGCGGCAGATGGATTAGTGTCGTGTCGGCTGCTTGCAGAACTGAGTCATGCCGGATCCGTGATTGGGAAAGGGGTTACTGCTACTCCTGAAGAATTAGGATTCGAGGAGTCGATTGAATTTATTAAGCGAGAAGGAAACGAAGAGGAAGCGACGAAGAGAACGGTTGAGAGGAAAAGAATCGATCGAGATCGTGTAGAAGATTAGAAGTCGGTCGAATGAATGATGGACTCGTTCGTGAGTTTTTCAATTGAGCGAGTTAATGTTTAATTAACTCACTGAGTTTTTCAATTGAAATTGATAGGCTGTGTTGTATTTATATATAAGGATTGATGTGGTGGGTGGGAATAGTAGCAGGTAAAGCCATCAGGTTGCAGGTCAAGTCTGCTAACATTTTCCTATAAATAGAGGGTTAAGTTAGAATTGAAAATCACACCAGAAATAAGTTTTCTCTCTTTCTCTCTCTAGATTATTGAGTGTATTTTATGAGTATTTAGATACTTTGTGAGTTTCTATTCATCCGTGCAAGTTTCTTTCAGCCTTATACCGATATTCCGATCAGAAGTACTGATATTTTTTTTCTTCATATATGATATTATTTCTTCAATATCATTATGCCGAAGTATTGATCTGAATTTTTATCAAATTTAGAACTTTTTATGTTGGGGTTACTATTCACGTATATGTCACTATTCACGAATACGACACTATTCACCTAAAAATAAAAAAAAATTTGTCCAAGATGTTTATTATGGTTACTATCTTTGATTGTATCCATGTTTTGATCTTTATTTCTGAATTCTGCTTCAAAAATGGGTATTTATGAAGTATTATTGATTTTGGATAAACTGTTATACGAATCCCTACTATTTGTCCTTCCGCTTCACTGGATTCGTTTTCTTTAAAATATTTTTCATCATCCTCAGTCCTAAATGATGATATTACTAAATATCTTCGGCCTGTAGTGCAAAGATAAATGATTAACTGATGAATATCTTTGGCCCGTAGTACAAAGATGAATAGGTGTTGAGATGAACATGACCAACTGGTGATACAAATGAATATCTTTGGCCTGTAGTGCAAAGATGAATATTTGATTAAAGATGAATATTGATTGTTGTTACAGGGATAAAATATTGATAATGGACTTTTAAATCTTAGAAGATAGTAGAACTCATTCTCTACTTGACTCTTCTAATGGATTGTTGTTTCCGCTGCAGTTGATGATCTAAAACTTGTTGACTATTATATTTTATCAGATTTTTTCCTGTTGAAGACTAACAATAATTTATTGTATATTATCTTAGTCATAATATTTTTTATTGGGCTAGTTGAGCTCACCCTTTTTTTTTTGTTCCATTTTTCTCAGGAGGTGAGGACATAGCAGGAACTAGTCGGGGTACGGAGTGATGGTTCTAGAGAGATATTTTAACAGTCCTCACTATTTCTGTAAAATAGTGTTTGAATAATTGTAACGAGGATTTATTTGAGTGTGGATATTGTCTAGAAGACAATATTTGTATTTAAACTCACAGTATGTGTTGTCGTATTTTGCACGACAATTGTATTATTGAAGTTGTAGTTTGCTTTCTGTACCATATATTTGGCGACTTAAAATGGGTGTTGTATATCTATTTTGGGGGCGTCACAGTTCGATCATACAACCGTCGTCTATACTTTTAGCGACGGACAAAATATAGCGTCGCTAAAAGTATAGACGACGGTTGCGTCGCCGGGTCCGTCGCTAAAGGGGGTGACTCAGGTGAGTTAAATAAGGGGTGAGCTTAAGATCCGGACTATATATATATAGTCTGAATCCATTCCGGGATTCCGAACTTTATAAAAATACGGACAAATTACACCCAAAACATTGTATTATGAAAAAATTTCAGTTCCATAAAATATTAAACTTTTTTTTAGTTGTTTAAAAAAACCAAAAAAAAACCGCATTTTAGTATTGTAAGGGAGTCTTTACGTGATCCGGACCCTATATATATATATATATATATATATATATATATATATATATATATATATATATATATAGCCTTCATATCAAACCCTCACCGCTCCTACGTGGCATCTTCTATCTTCTGTCTGTTCTCCCTCCCCTAAGCCGTAACAACAACAGTAGCTACCTACTGTACAACTCTACTCAACTAGTCTACCTCAAACTCCGTTGACTAACTTTCTTTTTCATCTCTAAAATTTCCCTTAAACCTCGGGTTGATAAAAATCAATTAGACAAATTTTCAGGAAATTCGAAATCTCAAAACACCAGCTCCGTCGGATAGATTCAATTCAATTCGATCTGATCCGTCCACGTAGAGCATGGAAAGGATCGTCGGAGGCAAATACAAGCTCGGCCGTAAGATCGGAAGTGGATCATTCGGAGAAATTCATCTTGGTACTTATTTATATATATATATATATATATATATAGTTATGGTTTCGTATCTATATATTTGTTTTTCTAATTTTGTTTGATTTTTGTGCAGCTACTCATGTTGATACGTTTGAGATCGTTGCTGTGAAGATCGTACGTCTCAATCTATTTTCTCTACGAAAATGTTCTTATTTTGCTGCACCTATTGTGACTTTTGTTTTTACAATTGGGGTGTTATTTCAAAATTGAATTAAAGATTGTCCTTTGACAGCTCATGCAGCACTGACATGTGTGATTGTAGGTTTTGCAATTGTGATGTTTAGGAAATTTAAGGGGATTGTGATCACTTGGTTTTGTGGCTTTGATCTTAAGAGTCCATATTCTCCATAAATCAAAACTGTTTCTTCCCCATATTAATTAGTGTGAAATATAATTCGGGAGTATCGGTTTAGTCGAGTGAACTTGTTACATTGAGTTCTATAACTTTTTTGAACTTTTTAAAGCCCATGGACCAACTTATACAGACTGACATTTTCGTTCTTTGTGCTGATGTGTTTATGTTAATTGCTGTTTTTGACATGGAAATTTGATACCAAGTTCTCATTCTTGATACATTTTGTGTTTCTATCTAAAAAAATAATTTCTTGCTTGGTGCACTCACTGATATCATTTATTTTTCGTTTTTACTGTGCAGGAGAACAATAAGACAAAACATCCACAACTTTTGTACGAGGCCAAGTTGTATAATATTCTTCAGGGAGGAAGTAAGTTTCATCTGAAAATAAAACTCTTGTGATGCAGATTTCTTGTTCTTGTATAATCTTTGTGTGAAGCTATGCCTGTATGCATTGTTGTATTTCAATACATCCATAAGAAAATAAAATTATTTTAGTGATGTATTTGTCTTTTAACTTTGATCTGTGTTTTTAGGTGGTATACCTGGCATAAAATGGTCCGGCATAGATGCAGACGATAATATCCTTGTCCTTGATTTACTTGGACCAAGTCTTGAAGATCTGTTTGTTTATTGTGGAAGGAAGTTTTCATTGAAGGCGGTCTTAATGTTGGCTGATCAAATGGTAAGTATTTTGAACATCATATGTTTCTCATGTACAAGTATCAATGTCTTTCTAAATTAGCCCACTCCCCTCTTGTCAATGGGGCAGCAAGTTCGGCATCTTTCTGTAGTCCTTATTACCCCTACAATAACTGCACTTTATAATATATTTCATAACCGATTTGGGAATTATTAGTAATTATAAATTCTTTTTGTCTGTGTCAAATTAGATAACAAGGATAGAATTTGTGCATTCTAAAGGGTTTCTGCATCGAGATATTAAGCCTGATAACTTTCTCATGGGTCTTGGTCGAAAAGCTAATCAGGTAATTATAACTTCTTTGCTCCTACTCGTTTTTACTTAAACCTAAATGGCTCTTATATTTTTATTTTTCAAAAAGTTTTTAAACTTAATGTTTGTTGATCCTCATCATTATTTATCAGGTTTACATTATTGATTTTGGACTTGCAAAAAGATATCGAGATTCAACAACCAACCGCCATATTCCTTACAGGTATCCTTCCAGGTTAAATTATGTTAGCCTTGCCTGATTTCCAATATTAACATGTTTCTTAGTAGTGGGTATCCTTTTCATTCCAGAGTTTGCAAGTGTCTTGTTTTATTTGGACTTTTATTTTACTAGGACAAAAGTGGGAGTTTCTTTCTGTCTTGGCCCTATTAGACCTGTTTGGCTTATTATTTGAATAAATTTAACTCATCAAAAAGTGTGAGTGCGTGTGGGAGAGAGAGACGGGGTGGGGGTCGAGAAATGAATATCCATTCTTTTTTGTACTACCTGATGTCTAATTTAAACTCCATCATATTGTTGATTGGTTAGGTTCTTACTTCTTAGCAAGTATGACTATATTAATGCATCATAAAGGAATTATATTTTGTGGTTTACTATTGAACAGAGAGAACAAAAATTTGACGGGAACTGCACGCTATGCAAGTTGTAATACTCACCTTGGAATAGGTGCGCATAGCAACGTTTCTTTTATTAAACTGCTGGTGGCTTACTAGGATTACTTTGTTATATTTTCCTCATTTGGGTGTCTTTTTTGTAGAGCAAAGCCGACGGGATGATTTAGAGTCACTTGGATATGTACTACTTTATTTTTTGAGAGGAAGGTATGCCGTTGCCATCCGATGCATTTCTTTTTGTTTTTCATTCCTTTTTTCTTCTGCACAATAAATTGTGAAATCACTTCGTTTATAAATTCAAACTACATTTTCTGACCGACACAAAATGTGTAGTCTTCCATGGCAGGGTCTAAAAGCTGCCACCAAGAAGCAAAAGTATGATAAAATATGTGAGAAGAAGTTATCAACTCCTATTGAGGTATTTAGATACCATCTATCTTTCTGTATGAGTTTTAACCTGGTCTGAAATTTGTAAGCTTATGTTAGTCTGTTCTTTTTAAAGGTTTTGTGCAAGTCTAACCCAGTGGAGTTTGCTTCATACTTCCATTATTGCCATTCATTGACATTTGATCAACGTCCTGATTACGGCTTCTTGAACCGTCTGTTCCGTGAATTGTTCACTCGTGAAGGTATCTGCTAACTAGGCCACTTATCTCGAGTCAATAAGGAGCAAGTTTATATTATCTCATTCTCAGGATATTGGCACTGAATTTTTATATGTTCTAGTGTTTAATGCTCACAATAAATGTCTGTCAGTCTTGTTACATGGACTCACCTATTTACCCTAGGGTGCCTGTGTTGAACGGCATATGGGATCCTCATACCTTGTTGCCTTGGACATGCTATTTAAGTATTTAGTGGAAGAAAAAGTAAGTGAAAGAAAAGCCCTTAAAAACATAATACTCCATTTGTCCATGAATGTCCGAAGTAATTTGCAAATTAAGAAAGTCAGCATTTTCTCCTAAAGTGTGCCTGTAAGGAAAATATTAATAATAGGCCTCAAGAAAATGTATATCTAGTTATTTAATGTGATAAATGTGATAAAGGTACTTTTATATGGGGCCACAAAAACAATCAATTTGTTTATGTAACTAATAATCTTCTACTAAATGTAGCTTAATTGCATCTAGATTCTTTATTATATCGAACTCTAAGCATCCATATAAGCTACCCCAAGTGTAACATGTTTTAAACTATGTAATGTGGCACATTCTCATACCTGTTCAGCGAACCAAAAAAATTTGTGTTCCAAGTAACATTGATCTAAATACTCCAAATCTGTGCACATGTCAAATCTGACTCCTTCACACATGCGTATTCTGTTGCCTTACCAGAGTCCATGTAACATAGCCTGCAACATTGATAAAAAAGTCCTGCTGGACTTTTATTTTCAAGGTTTCTTGTTGATCTGAAAGACTACTGTTTAATGTCCTTCACACATGCGTATTCTGTTGCCTTACCAGAGTCCATGTAACATAGCCTGCAACATTGATAAAAAATTCCTGCTGGACTTTTATTTTCAAGGTTTCTTGTTGATCTGAAAGACTACTGTTTAATGTTCTGTGCATAGTTTTTTCCTCACATTTTTGGATGTCTAAATTAAGCACAAGTGTTTCTGTCTCTTGCAGGGTATGAATTTGATTACATATTCGATTGGACCATCCTAAAGTACCAGCAAGCACAAAAGACTAAAACTCAAACAAGGGTACTGATTGTTGATTTTTGTAATTTCTGTCCCGTACATCACAGCTATGTCTAACTGGTCAATAATATATATTTTTCTGAAATAGTTTGTAGTTTGGATCTTTTATCTAATACTTTACTGCATATGCAAAGATCTGAAAACTTTTTTTCAAGTTGATCATTGTTTTAACAAATTAGGCACCCTAATTTACAGCCACTTCCTGGGGAGAGCAGCAGTCGAGCAGTTCCAGTGGATGTGTCCAAACATCAAGGTTAGATATTCCTGTGCATTTCACTCGCTTAAAGTATAACTGTATCGGTAAGAGGGAAACTTTAAAGGAATATGTAGACTGTTTTTGGGAAATATCAACAATGTTTTGCAGTTGCTCATCTTGCCAATCATGTTATCTATAAGTACTAGGGTTGAGAGAGATTATTCAACTCTTTTACCTTTTAGAAAGAGTAACATTTGATCAAACACACATGGACATTAAAATAGATTATTTTTGCCGAGAAACTAATTTTATGACTTGTTCGTTTTCCAGTGTCAGCAGGCAATAATGTTTCTTATTCAACTGAATTAACTGATCGCATGAGATTGAGTACTGCTGCTAGCCCTGGCATTCGCATGCAATTTAAATCACCAACAGACAGAATTTTGACTTCTGAAAATCCCCTCGAGAGAAATGTAAGTCATTTTATTTATAAAAGGGAATGGAAATCTAATGCTGGTTTTAGCCGACTTTTTTGCTTGTTTATCATTATAGAATTATAAATAGGTAATTTAGACATTGTTTCCAAGTTTGGGGTAATTATTTATATAAGGACGCAATTTCTTTTTTCCATTTATTTTTTAATTTCAACTGGACTAATATAAATGTTTGGTTTGTAGAATTTGACCAATCCACACATGTCATCTAATTCATATTCCCTTGCTGGTGTCTCAAAAAGAAATGCCTCAAAGCCTGTGTTGCCTGCTGAAACTTCTAACCAGGGTCAGGGTGAAAATATTGGTACTTCAAGTGGCTGGATGTCTTCCTTTCGCCGCATTTCTTCTGCAAAGTGATCTACATGGTAATTTTATCCACTTGATGCATATTATTCCATCTCCCATGTTATTTCTAATACTAATTTTGTTTCATTTTTATCATCTTATGGGGTTTATGGCCTTGTAGCTTCACTTCTTTTTGTCGGTGAAACATGCCATGAATTAAAAGTTCTCGTCCTTACTGTAGCGTGCAGCTTGAATTTTTGATACCGTAGTTTGTGGCTGGAATGACGAGGTTTTCAAGGGGTTCAGCATCATCACTGAGGAAGGACAGACAGAGTGCCTGCAATGAACGGGAATCACATATTTTCTCAGCATAGATGTTCTCCCTAAGGTGATTGAAAACATTGGTTGATCCTTGAATACCAATCAGGCTTGGTCTTCTGTACATAGATAGATGTAAGGCTAGGGTTTTGTGGTGGTTCCCTTGACATAAAATGCTACACGAAGAATTTTCCTCTTTGGCAAACAGATTATTCAGCTCGCTTGTTCGTATACTGGTTTCAGCATTTGCTTGTATTGTAAACCTTATTGCTTTGTAATGAACAAAGAAATTCAAAATTAAGTCTAAATAACTCTCTGGAATGGAAACAAAACTACATCTGAAGCTAAAAGTCTCACTCACTGATCAAAATAATATAATAAATATCTAGTAGAAAAATTAGAGTACTTGAATAGGAGTTCACTTGCGGCAATTCATGTTCAGGAAACAACAATTGGGAAATAAATAATCAAACTGGAAATCCTCATTCTTGCTCAATAATGTACTTATACTAGTGAGAAGTTTTAAAAGGGCAAAGAAACAGGCCCTGGCTGGCTAAAGCTGAAGCGGTTTCTGGTGCAACAGAGCAAGGCACACCATGGTAAGAAATATATATCACACCTTTTTCTTCTTCAAGCCAAGCCTTTTTGCTAGTCATTCATCAAGTCAGAGAAAGAGGGAGATAGTAATTTCTTCTGCTTGTGCACTGGACTGGACTGGACTGTCAGGGATGTTAGACCAGGAGGAGGTTGTCAAAATTCTTTTGGGGTACAATGTGTCTCAATAGTACCGAAGCATTTCTGTTCTAGATTTTACTTTACGTGGATAGTTGGGAAAGTAAATGAATTCATTTCCAGAAAGCCAAAATTGGCCTTTGAAATCCAGATTTGCTACCAGGTAAATTGCAACTAATGTTTTCTACGAATCTGAACCCAATCTGAAATACCATGAAAATCAGACATCAAAAATAAGTTTGTGCAGGTAAGAAATCAGAGTACTACCCCCATCATATGTTAAATCCCAATGCCACATAAATATAAAAAAAATTAGGCATACCTTGTCCAAAAGTATTTCTTGAAAATTTTCTGGATAAATCTCAATTTTATGGTAATTATTTTGCGCAGTCTGCAGAAAACATATGAACATTATTGAACAAGCTTCAACCAATAAAATAGAAAGGCCAAGTCATTTAAACTACTTGGTGGCGATCAAAAAATAAATAATAAACTACTTGACAAGTGTTTAGAGAGTTGAATATAGAGGTTCATCAAAAGAAAGGGTTCAAAGAATTTGGCATCCTCCCACCTTAGCCTGAATTGGTACAATAAATTGCACACAACATTTAACATTCTTATGGTCAAACTATTATTTAAATTATCACAAACATAAATAGGGAAGCAGACATATACCTCAGACACTTGACGGTTTTTGTAATATGACTTCCATGGTTGAGGTTCCAAAATTAGCATGCCACCCTGCTCAGATTTAGATATGATACAGATATATACTCAGATAAGAACTGTAAAGAAATCTGGAGATTTAAACTCAAGAATTCAGGACAAAATAGAATCCCACTCTGTAGATGAAATTAACAAAATGTATAAAAAGACTAGCTACAAACATTACCGGTTGAAGTAGCCTCCAGATCTTTGCAAATAAATTTATCAACCCGTCATCACCCCAATTCAAATGGATCCATTTTGTTACACTTAAACTGCAAAGTTAGAAATATATCCATATTACGAAAAAGGAAAGAAAAAATAATGTGTTTTCATAAAGACAGTGTAATATACAAAACAGTGTTAAGAAAGATATTTTTATTTTTTACTTTACTTCTTCAATTTTTAGATGGCATGGGAAAAAAATTGAAAAAGTTCATCAATTTAGACTTTGAATAAAAATTCGCAACTTTCAAGGATATATGTTCATCATTTCTCTTATTACCTAACAAGGAGCAACACTTTATTTTCTTGAAATAATACAGTATATAACCAAGTAGACCTAGAGCCAAAGAGAACTTACCAAATAATTGTATCATAACACTTATCTTCAGGAAGCCTATTCAGCACAAAATTTTCTCGCTGGAAAGAAACTTTATCTAAAAGTGTAGATGGGGATGAATCCCCAGAAACCTTCCTTGTCTCCTCACTTAAAGGTTCGGTTACAGGGTGATCTACATTGTTTACTCCCTCAACATTTTCTTTGGAAGCCTTCGGAAGTAGCTTACGAGTACTTGTCTTCGCAATCTTCCTGAGGTTCCAATATGCCTCCTCAATTCGGTCTGGAAGATAAGAAACAGTTGTTATTTTAGCTTATCATCAAAATCAATTCGGTTAACTTCACTCAACTAGTAACCTAAAAGTAGGAAACCTAAGCAATCAAGCCAGTTAATGGACTCATTGGCCAATATATGTGTTCAAGCCAGCTAATGGACTCATTATAAAGGGTATTAAAAGAACTGATGTTAAGAGTAGGATTTCTAATGCCTGAATACTTGAGTTTATACAGTTGGTAGAAAGTAATAATTTTAAAATATTAAATAAAAAGTCGGTAGAAAGTATATATTTTCTGGAAGAGTATCAATGGAGCAAAATTTATGTGGATAGAGGAACGAAGTATGAATTGAACCAAAACTTTCATGATCACGGTATCAATTCTACTCATATTACATACCTAGTTGATCAAGATGTCATGAAACATTAGGATATTATCCAATGTACCATTATTATTTTTCCCTTTTGTGCATACTAAACCAAGATGCTGGAAGTAATTGGTCAGTAAACATACCATGAATAGTTTACATGTGGTTATTTCCCGAGTAACTTGCTATTTAGAACGCAAAGTATATGACTATGCACATATGAAAGTACAGTTTCTTAAATTAGGTCAATATGCTGAAAAAGTTAAAACAAAAACGAATAGATCAAAGTGCAACACACACGCACACAAAAATACACACACACGCAAAATATATATACATAATTACTTATTTTGGAAAACATACACCAGATTGTACTTTGAAATCTCACCAGAATCAATGTCAACACCGAGTATGCTCCGGCAGCAAAACTTTTTCGCTGCAGATAAAAATGATTAACTGTATAAGAATTTAATCAGAAATTACTAACAAGGACATACGGTTTCCAATTTCCACAAACATGTACGTGAATTGAGTTACAAACAGTTAGATATACAATAACCGAAATATATGCTCCTACATTATAATAACAAAAGAGAAGGCAAGTTGAATTTTACACTTTCTAAAGAATGCCCTATTTGTTCATAATTGTCTGAATTGGTCATTTAAAAACCTGATTCCGCCAATATGTAGGTACATTGCTGACTGTAACAACAGTACAAAAATAACTATAGTTGAGAATAAGGACGCTATTAATGGTAAGATGAGACGAAGGGACTTGCTATAGCAGTGCATGGTTGTGGCTATAGCAATACATGTAACAAAATCATTTTTATATTTTCAAACCATATTTTCCCAAGAAACAATAACTTTTGTCTCTAAGTATCTTCACATAAAGATTCAAAATTTATTGTAAACAGAGATGATAAAAATTGGGAAATGTTATTTTTACAAGCCATTAGTTCCACAAGGTCTCTCCCTCACACTTATTTAAAAGAGGGAGCTTGTGGAAATAATAATTTCTTAACGACCCACATTACCTTATAGATGTGTCACGTAAAAATTTATAGCAAATTAGAAAATCAAAAAGAAATACCCAACCAATTTAATTGGCCACCATGAACAATACACAGTTGTACATCGCACACAAAAAATAAATATATAGGCACAAAAATGAAAAAGTAAAAATACCAATATTAATAGTGATCAAGCCACTATTACAACCAATGTCAAGACAATCCTTTCCTTCGAACCATTCTTTCTTAAAAACCTTCAACCTTGGATCTTCCTCCAACTCCTTACTAATCTGCATCATCAAAGCAAAAATTCACAGTAAAAAAGATCAAAACTTTTCAATTCCTTTCAATTTAAAATCATCTGGGTCAACACTAACAGAAACCATGAAAGCATGTGCAAATAAATATAAAACATGGTAAAATTCCTAAAAACAGAAATCTCATGAGCAATAGTTTATAAAATCACATACCCGATAGCCATAGTAGTTTCTGTAATTTCCAAAAATGGCTACTTCTTTCCGTTTTCTCTTCTTCGGAGTCGAGTTTTGACCACCACCAGTTGAATCAAGATTTTCGTTCTTCTCGTTTTTGGTGGTGGATTTTTCCTCACCGTTGTCCATTTTAAGGGGCTTCATTGATTTCAATTTCTTGCTACTGAGAGACGCTTACAATTCCGAGAAAGATTGGCAATGGAAGAACCTAAAAGGAATTTTTTTCATAGGGAATAAGTAGTGTTAGAAGGGGTTTTATAAATCAGTGCTAGGGTTTATTTGAATTTGTTAGAAGGGGTTTTTAAATTTTTTGTTGTTATTTATTGAAGAAAAATTAAAAGTTGATACAATAAGCTTATGTATAATTTTAGAGGTTCTAGGCGTAACTCGTAAATATATATGTGTATGTTTCTCAATATCTATGTTTATATTTATAATACAGAACTCACTATATATAAATGCACTTAAAAGAACCAAGTCACTCAACATTTAAGATACTATATCTTAATATCGTTCGAGTGGAATATTATTTGAATTTAAAAAATTATTTGATAATTAAAAAGTATAAAATTTGTGAAAGACTTTTAAATTTAAAAATATCTCAAATTCACTTTAAAACTTAATAATGATATTAAAAATTAGAATGGATTGAATACAATATTTATAAAAACTCCATATATTTAAATTTTTCATCAAAAGATAACTCTTAATGATTTAAATTTATATTTTCCTCTTACAGACGACGATATAAGCCAAACAAAATTTTACCAAACAACTCTATCCTCCTACCGAATCAAATGTGGAGTTGTTAAGATGTATTAAGTGATAAACAAACACCACATAAGTTTAAAAACTCATTTAGAATTTTTTTTTTACGCTCTCTGTGGTGGAATATTAATTCTACCACAAGGGTGTGTTTGGATAATTTGTTTTGGAATTCAATTTGACTTGTAACTCTATAGATTTGCAGTTCATTGATTTGCAAAATCAAAACAAAATAATTCTATTGTTCGGTTAGCATATTGGATTCATATTGTATTTGTGATAGAATTTAAAAACTACTCGTATTTGCTTGGATAATTATTATTTTCAATATTAAAAATTCAACATAATAAAATATACTCATATAAAATAAAACACAGCCAGTACCTATTATAAATAAACATACAAGAAAAAAATGAATTATAAAAAGAAACAATTATTGTTGAGTCATTTTTAAATGTCCTTTTTACATGTTGTACTAAAACCTGCACAAGATAAATAAATAAAGCATGTGAACCTATTGATTTAAACAAAAGAAATTGCTTTATATATAGAACATAATCAATCAATTAGATGATCTTATGTCATTTGTCTATATACTGCAATTTACATCATGTTTTCTAAGGAAATATAACTACAAGGGAACCAATATTTCTACATGTGTTTTTGATATTAGTTTATTCTCATACGAAGGTGAGACCTACTGATGCTCGCTCGTACAAAAGAGGATCGTGTAAAAACATCAAAAATACATGTAAAAATATCAGTTCCCTACTTATAAATAAGAAACTCTCCATATAGAAATACATGTATAGAAGGAAATCAAACTTTTTACTTATGTAGGACAGTAAAAAGTGTAGCAAGTTATGAATAATTTACTTACCTAGCAATTTAAATTGTGTATAAAAACATATACAGATAGAGATGGCTTGATAATAGAATATACAAAACTAACTTGGAATAGTAAGGTAATGAAAATAAAATTCCTCATGTTCATGGTTTTGAGAGCTTGTCATTTTAAATAAAGAATCGCTTGGTCAAAGGTGCCCTTAACATGCTGCATGGCTCATCAGCATTAGATCTTAGCCTGAAGATTGAAATACTCCTGCAAAATTAAAAGCAAGACACAAATATAGAAATTAAGTACAAGCATAATACCATATAGCTCATACCATATTCCCTAATTAGATGAGAGCAAATATGACTCCTTATTTTCATATCATATAGCTCATATGAACATATCTTAAATGGGAAGATAACACTTAATTTTCATACCATATAGCTCATAGTATCATCTTCTGTAAGTGTATAAACTAATAAAAGTGTATCCCAATTGAAATTGCATGTGTATCCCATCAGTGCCATCACCCAATGGAATATCCAGTAAAAACTTCAATTTCAAATGTATAAACTAATAAAAGTGTTCCAAAATTTACTAATTGAGCTTCTGTGTAAAATAAAATTTGACCAAACTCCTTGTTAAACATTCCTTTACATACATACTGGTAATGTCTATAGACACTGTTGTACTCACACATTGGCAAATGACAAAAAATAAAATAAAATTGAATATGAATGTTTACCACAAGACTCCAACCAAATTTAAATCACTCGGTCAAATCGATCCAATTATTGCATTCTTGCAGAGAAATTAATCCCAACTATATATTAAGTGAAGTAGTATACGTTCATTGGCGATCCTTCCGAAGAGACTGTAAATGGGCAGCTATAGAGTCGTAATCAGGAAGCTTTGGATGAACATGGCTAGCACTCTTGGCAGAGACTGTAAATAGGCAGCTATAGAGTCGTAATCAGGAAGCTTTGGATGAACATGGCTAGCTCTCCAAGAAATCACAAAATCTCATAGAACTGTTTTTACTTCTTAACTCCACATATAACCTCTATCATTAGTAAAATACCTCAGACACCTAAACCTCTTTTACTGTTTGTTAGTTTAATTTCACTAGTAGAAAAGAAATGTAATTATTTATAGGGTCTTATTTCTGCTTCAAGGAGATCTTTCGGAGATATTGGAAGAACTCCGAATAAATGAGACGCAGCAGGGAGAAGTTAAGAGCGGCAAAAGTAATAGCACACTAACAAATTTATTGTGGATACATCGGACTTGTAATAAGCCAATACTGAACTGAATGTACCCAATGACACCTTATCTAATTACTGTGGTTTAAACTAACACGCTAAACCTATAGTAAGCAACAAAGGAATATGATCTCATAGAGCATATAAAATATAGCAAGACAAGTCCAGAATGAAAGTAAACATAATTGCAAGAAGAGAGAAGAAACAACACCATTCCAAGTTGGACAATCTGCCTGCAAAACATTTTTATACGCCTTGCAAAGTGGTTCGTCACTTATGCGGAGCTTTGCACACTGAAAGAAAGCACACAACAAAATATTATAACCGTTTCAACATCAACAAAAACTATGCTATAATACAAGTAAATAACATAGCATATCCTACACTCAATCACACAGGAATTTCGCCTTAAAGCCAAACCGTCATCATCTTCCTCTTTTCCTTCACCAAGTGGGCAGATCCCAAGAGCTCAACCTCATCAATACAATACGCTCTCATTCTTATCGCAATCAAAGTTGGCAAATCTATAAAATCTCAACCTGAGCACTAGGTTCACTTTATGGAACTTAGTCAACTTGGTGTCATTAACATCGTCATTTATAGGAAAAGAAATAAAGTTTAAAAAAACTGTGACTTTGTTTCCTCCCCAACCCCACACAAAGACGTGTTCGACGAAGCAAGAATCCACGACGCTTTTGGGATTCAACAATTCTAGTTGTGGAAGGACGCGAACTTTTTGCTAGCTGTGTTTACTTTTCCATTTTACTGATAATTTTAGCTACCTTTCTCTATAATAGGCAAGGCAATGCAATGAGATTTTTTTTTTCTTGTTTCCATTTTATTTAAAATACCTCTATAACGTAAAAGGAAATACTTATCTAAGAAAATACATTTTATCTTTTGGAAGTCAATTCATGAAATCTTTAAACTCAATCCATTTAGAATTTGAAAATTAAAAACAAGACGATTAATAATACTTCTTAGTTTATAACACTTATAATCGTTTGTACTAAATTTAAAATTTTCAAACTGAAATTGAGTTTTAGGATTTCACATATTAACCCAAAAAAAATTAACAGTAAATATCTAGTTTTAAAAAAAGAGTAGAAGATATAATCAAAGGAGGGAAACAAATAGTTTAAAGATATCCCAAAATAGTTCAAATAGTTAAACATACCACATAAAAATCACAATTAGTTCAGATATCCCAAAATAGTTTGCAACAGTTTTGCAACTTTCTAGCGGCCCAAGTAAAGAAGTAATAATAATCATACTCAAAATATCATCTCACGGGAATCTGCTGACGTAGTAAACAAACACTAATAGTATAAAATCATGCACAGTGCATTAAATAATCAATCCGACAAAGAGTAAAGAGACGTCAAAATACAGCCCATCATACAAAATAACTGAACTAAAAACATACGAAACTTGTCTCAGCCTTGGCCTTGAAAAGAGTCCAAATGAAGAAAACACCATCTTCGAAGAAACACAACTATCATACCTCCTCATGTTTCTTGGATAGATACTCACACAACGAACGCGAGTAATCCTTAGCAGTTCTCCTGCCTGTGACAAGATTCTGTTTAGGGCGGTCGCCTGAGAAGAGGATCAAGGCAAGATTCACACGTACATAAAAAGGCTCAGATTGCATACTCAACTATATGATAAAATACAAAATAAAAGGTGTTATAATTAGCAAGTCCAAAATCTCATAGAGCTGTCATTACTTTGTAACTCCACATATAACATCTACCATTGTTATAGCACCTCATACTAACAGCTACACCTTTCAAAATGTTTGTTAGTTCAACTTCACTAATAGAAAAGGAATGCCATTGCTTACAAGATCCTATTTCTGCTCCAAGGAGATCTTTAGGAGATTTTTTAACAGAATTCCCAACAAATGAGATGCAGCAGGGCAAAGTTAAAGAACGATAGAAGTAATAACACTATTAAATTTTTATTGGATAGTCAGATTTTGTAATTAGCCTATTTTGAACAGGATATACCCAGTGGCACCTTATCTAATTTCTGTGGATTTAAACTAAGCACGATAAACCTACAGTCAGCAACACAGGAATATAATTCTACAAACATTAAAAAAAATAGCAACATCAAGTCCAGAATGAAAGGAAACATTATTGTAAGAATTGAGAAGAAACAACACCATCCAAAGTTGAATCTCTTGCATCATAAGTATTTCTGTACGTATCGAACCCCATTGCCATACATGCCTTGCGCTCTGCTGTCTGCAAAAAGCACAAAACAAAATATTATAATTGTTTCAACATCAACAAAAACTATGCTATTTTTCTTGATTTTTTCTATCTTTGTAATACAATTTGCTAATGTAAAAGAAACCACTAGTATCGTACAAAATTCTCCCATTATGAAAATAGGAAACCCAAAAAATGCTCTAATTATATATACACACACACACATATACATAGTTGTTAGAATCGTACGATACGCAATACGTATCGCACGATACGATATGAAGACAATTCGATCTGTATCGTAGGTTGAATCGAAAATTACACCATATCATACGATTCCGTTACGATTCTTACGATATGATACAATGGATGATACTTTTTAAAGTTAGCAATCGACTTATAAAGGTTTTTATGTAGATTCAAAAGAGTAAAATCAAAACTCTCGAGTCTTCTACTATTTCAATTGAAGAGATTTTTTAGCACAAGACATTCAATATCACTTGATAAGCCTTTAATCACTTATTAGTGCATATATTTTTTTCATAATGTCGCGCTATGTTTCTCACATCACTTTCCATAAGCAGATACATAATTCTTCACTTGCTAATTTGAATTATTCTCTTTTGTTTTATAGATTAAAGGTGGATCTAAATTATCGTTTTTTCTTGTTACTCTGAAGATTACTAAAATAATATGTAATAAAGCAATTTATTGTATTTTTGTTATTATTTAACTTTAAATTTTATTTTCAGTCTATAATAACATTTACTTGACTACTTTTATACATAGTCATGCTAATATGCTTGATTGTACAATAAAGTGTGTTTTATATGTTTAAATATATATTACCACATTTTTCATTTCGTTTTCATAGCAAGCCAATAAAAAATTTCTTTGCCTTCCTCAACAGAGAACAAAGAGGTATTTTCCTTTTCTTACTCCTATCTTAAACCTTTCTACTTTAACACAAACACACCTAATACATCAAGGACATAAGTTGGACCGCATCTTGCAGCACCCAAACCCCCTTTGGAGGAAAAGCCGAACGGGACCAATCGAGGAAGCAGAACCAATTCCAACAATTGAAGACATTTTGGTTCAAGTTCCAAGGGTTGAGCACCAAGAATAAATAGAGCATCAACTCGAGGAGGTCTAGCATCCACTCCAAACTTCGTGGGTACGTAACCTGGTCCCGAGGGTATCGAAGCTTAGGAGAGGAGAGAGTTTAGCTGTCGTTAGATCTTGTGGCAACGTGAGCCAACGTCAGCAAAATCTGAAAATTATTGATGAGACTGAGCCATAGTGGACGAAGGAAACATGGATTGCAGTTGCTCAATCATAGACTGAACAATGGTCGGTGGGGTCAGTGTCGGCTTACATCCCTTTAGGGAAAGGGCGACCAAGCCTAAAAGGCACTAGAAGACACTGTTAACTGCTTATTTTCTTTCAAGAGGAATTCCTCGCAAGTAGTTCTAAAAGGATGGGGCATTACCGAGTAACTAGAAATTTCATAACAGAAGAGAGATGGGACAAAGAAAAAGTTGATAGAGGTGAGTCGAGAAGTCTCATACCTTCTTGATCGATTCAATTGTTGTGCTTGTACTTACTTAAGTCGAGATTCGGTTGGTGTGAATTCTTTATAGCTTTCTTGCTTTCTCACAAAGTCTCAAATCAAAATACCCAACAAGCATTAACTCTACTGGAAAATGATTCAATCTAGCCAAGGGTTTTCTTATGGCTACCTTGTTACGACCTCACTCCAGTGACCAGTCACTAAATTTGTTATTCGTTTTTGCCAAAATCTAGCTTCCGGGTTTGCCTGTCCAAAGAAAACAGAACCTCTTCTAGTTCGAGGTTGGAACCCTCAAACCAATCAAAATATGATTTATTTCTAGTTCATTATTCTTATGATAAGCAGTTATGTCTCATTCATGTGACGAGACAGATGAGAATGAAAATTAGCAAATTTAACATCTACGGTAGTCCCCAAATAAACTTATTTAATAAAAAAACTAAGCGGACAGGGAAGGTATTGCAAGCAACCTCTCTCATAGAACAAATATAGGGGATCCGTAGGGTGGACTCACTCACATATTGGATAGGTGGCTCGGAATTCTGTCCGACCCCGAGGAGAAATCTTTCTTCATAGATACAAGGCATTCGTTGCAGATCTAAAAAAGAGCTTCTCCCGCCAACGTTAGCGGATGTTTTTCAATCTTCACCCGGCTCTTAGTAGCGTTGACAAAGGTAACCGGTTAGGTTAACTTTGGAAAATCACTAAACAGGCCTATAGGTTCGCCTTTCTAATAGAAGAAGTCTAATTAGATAAAAGTATATAAAATTAGCTAGATCATCTGAAAATAGCCTTTGTTCCATTTCGCTTCCAATTAATCCATATAAAATAATGGGGAGGTGTGAGAATCAGATCCAGGGAACAGCTGGAGTTTTGATCCGGATTTTCCTACACGATACGATTCACGATTGGCAAAATACACCTTTACCCCATTTTGTGGTTGTCGAATAGTAAGCATTTGGCCACTGAACTTTAAAAAAAAATGGAATTGACACATTGAACTTTTTAAAAATTATCAATTGAACCATTCTGTCCAAAAAATTAGACGGACATTAAATTAAATTGCATATTTAGATGTGGCTACAAGAAAAAAAAGTGAAAATAAAATATTTACTGATTGATCAATGATTTGGCAGCCATTTGGCATCCACATAAGAATTTAAATAAAGAAAATAAGTTTTATTTTTCTTTCTTTTCTCTTTCTATTATTTCTCTCTTCCTAATTTTTTCATTTGTTTTTTCCCTCCTCGTCTCCATCTATCTTTTAGATCTGACCACGGCAAAATACGCGCATCTCTGAAGAGGACCAAAACCTAGCTGATGCTTCTTGTTGATAAAATGTTTGATGTGTTATTGCTGTGATTTGGATTTGGAATGATGTTGTTGTGATTTGGATTTGTTGATGCTTCCAGTAATTAAGTTGTCCGCTTCTCAAATATGTTTTAATTTTTATATTAATTCTTTTAAGCTTTTTTTGTCAGTTTTATCCACGGAGGTAATAATTTAATTTTTTATTTTATTTTCTTAGACACATGGATAATGATTATACTGCCGTTCAATTAATTGGACGAAATGTCTAATTTTAAAATTTTAATTAGTTCAATGGATTGATTGAATATTTTTAAAGTTCGGTGGCCAAATGCTTACAAGTGGGTAAAGGTGTATTTTACCATTCACGATTTGACAACTATGTATGTATATATAATAATAATAATAATAATAATAATAATAATGAAAGCAGATAAAGTATCACATGTCAACATTTGATAGACTCCACGGCACGCTTGCGTGAGGTGGTCGCCGCCCCGATCGTTTCTAGCACAGTTGTTGGGTGAATTGCTTGCAACACCTTAACCCCTCGCCTATATGTAGACGGTAATCTTGGTACAATTGCTCGCGTTCGGAATTCTGCGTTGAATGGACACCAACGACACCTTGACCCCTCGCTTATATTGAAGCGGTAATCTTGGTACAATCGACGATTGATGCGGTAGAAGACGCCACACACAACTATGAATTGTTGTATGATAAGTCAAATTGAATCTCAAAGAAATAACTAAGAAAAATACTTAGGAATTCTTCAAAGAACCAAAAGAAGAGAATAACCTCACAAATATATTGAATAATGAATAATGTATATTGTATTTGATTACATAACTTGGACCTCTATTTATACTACTCAAAACAATCCAAATCCTAATAGGAATTTATAAACTATAACCCTAATAACAATCCAAATCCTAATAGGAATTTATAAACTATAACCCTAATTTCTATAAGGAAATAAAAATCAATTTGGAAAAGAAATCTAATTAAAACAATCCAAATCCTCATAGGAATAGGATTATAAAAATCTAAAAATCCTTCCAATGTTGTGTAAACGAAATTCTTGACCCACATGCTAATATGATATCGTCCTCAATTGTGAGATTGGACTTTAATTTGGGCTTGTATTAAATGGACCCAAATTTGTGTCTCGTCCTTCCTTGCGTTATCTTCAGCCCAAACATCTGAAATAAATTGACGAAAAATTCTGACCCGGTCAATCTGTCATCATTCCCCTCCTCTTCAAAAGGATTTGTCCTCAAATCTGACATCCGCTTCCCCTGAAAAGAATTTGTCCACAAATTTGATCCTACATCAAACAACCAAAGTTAGAATCACCGAACAAAACATAACCACAAGTCTCACCTGATAATTTAAATGAATGAGCAATATCAGCAATGCAATCAAGAAATTGAAAAGTTCCAACTCCTCCTGGATCAAATATTAAAATGAAAAACTCTTCATGTGATAGATTCTCCCAATGACGAATTCCCAGATCAAACGGAAATCTTATGATATCGATCATTTTCAAACATAACCACGCCAATGATCCTGGGTCAAATATCAATACTTGAAATTCGTCATGCTGCTCACGCAAACTCTCTTGAATTCCTGGATTAAACACGAAACAAAACAAATCAATAAGTTTCTTTTGTCTAATCACGAAGAAATTAAATAAACCAAAATCATATGCATACTCTACTAAGACAATATTCAAAACACTTCCCTATAGATGTCTTATGCATTGAACGGGATGAACTGCACGATCCATGTTTCTCTCGATGAATATGATCCCATTTCGAATCTGCAAAACACAACCACACTTTCTCATTCCATTGACATTAACACAGTCAAAATCACATAATAGCACCAACGCAATAAAAAGGTCACAATTACAAGTTGAAAACTCAATAGCACATTTATCCGGATGATGCAAAAACTCAACACATGCTAAAGAATTTTTCAAAGTGTTGACAAAAATCGAAATATCATCAAAATAGAGAATAACAAATTTTCCCATGAAAGAATTCAAAATATAATTCAACAATTCCATGGAAGTATGCAACGCCTTAGCTAATATAAGTGAACTAACTAAACATGCAAATAACTCATCTCTCGAACCATCTTGATGATAAACACTTCTTGAATCAAAACCATATGATAGAAAATCATGCAATGAAGATTGCTCGAACGGACAAACATGATCACTATCATTGTCAACTAACGACAACTCATGTAAAGATTGATTAGCATGAAAACCTAACTCAACATATGGATAAGAAAACCTAGAATGAATTTCATGCAAGTAACAACATTGAAAACGAGAATATATATCATGATCATAGACTAACTCAACATAAATCAAATATCCTCCATAGTTTATGACAAAAATGATTCTACCATCAAAATAGCTAACAACAAATTTTCCAATAGAAGCATGCAAAACATGTTTTAAATAACTCATGAAAACACTAGATGCATCAGTTAATTTAAGAGAAATAACTAACCACCTATATAACTCACATGCTAAAATAATTTTCCATTTATCACAATCTCTCGTGCTAAATTGATTAGGCATTATCATCACATGATCATTATCACATGTATATAAAACATAAGTACTATGCAATTTATCAAACATATTATCCAAACAAGAAAAAAAATAACGATACTTGTTTACCAATTCAAAATCGATGAACAAACTCGTTGTCTCATCCTCCTTAGATACTATGATCTCATAATCAACACATGAACTCATGTCTTCTCTCACGATACCCACTTTCACCAACTCCCCAACCCGCCTTGGTAACCCCATTGTCTCCTCGGGAATACTATCAGCTGATCGGTACGGAATGATAGTACGGGGTATTTCTTCAACAACCTGTACAAGAGACAAAACAAAACTAGACAAAGAAGAATCATTAGTGTTAGTATTCAAAAGCGCCGTCTTGTACGAATGTACAGTCATTGGCTTTTCAAAATATAACTCACTTTTCAACTCACTCTCTTTTTCATAGTCAAATATTTCTTCTCTCTCTTCTTTATGCTCACCCTCTCGTTTGTTTTTCTCTCGTTTGTTTTCAAGGTTACTCTCATTCTCTTTATTCTCAATCTCTCTTTTCTTTTCATTCTCACTCCTTTCAATTTTTTCTTTAACATTATCAATCTTTCGAACAATTTCTTTTTGTTGATCTTTTCCACATGTATTTCCTTGTACGAACTCATCTTCTTGATTACTTTCTTTCGGAGGTTCATCATCTTGCTTTTGATCATGAATTTCATCTTGAACACTCGAACCCAATAACTCTCCTTGGACCGCATATTCTATTATTTCTTCCACTTCCCCCGGCTGATCTTGTTTCTTTTGCGCCTTAGGAGTATATTGTAGTTGCATCCAATAATCTTCCTTGTTTACTTGTGTGCGAACACTCCTGTTATTATCTACTGTAGATGGCCCTGAAGGTTGCTCTACATGTCTTCGAGATGTATATTCCTCCTTCCTGTCACGCTCTACTAGAGCAAATCGCTTTCTCATTGCTGATTTTAATTCTGCCCATGTCTCGAATGGACGCTCCCCATATTTTTGTTTGATAAGCTGCCACCATATAATTGTATGATCGGAGAACTCTTGAACTGCACGTCTGACCTTCCTCCTCTCGGAGTAATCATGACAGTCAAATTCTCGCTCCATTCTCCTCTCCCATCTAAGATATGCCTCTGTATCAATATTACCTTGGAAAGTATTCCTTCGAGACCCATAAGAACTTTCATAACTGTAGTTATACATGTTTGCTGCAAAACAAAGGTTAGTAGATAAAAATTTCCTCACACACTCCCTTACGTGTTTCACTCGAATCAATGGTTCACTCGTGTATACTCTCAATAAATTGGCTTTTACCCTCGATTAATCTCACCACTAAGCCTTTTACCTCAAATATTCTCTCTAATAGGTTCTTCTTGAATTCCCCTAGTAAAATTCTTGGTTTTACTAATCAATTCAAAAATTATTTATCATAAAATAAAAATATAGATGGTGTGACTATCAGAATACCACAAAATATTGATTGCCTTGTACTCTCCTTTTGTATGCGTCAGATTTGTAAATTGTAGCTCCGTTTCAGAATTGATGATGATGGAACGGTATGAAATCTTCGTTGGAATTTGATGGTGTGCTACAAGTTTTGTTAGCACAATGAAAATATGAATTTTTCTTTTCTTTTCCTCTTTTTTTTTCTTTTCCTCTTTTTTTTTTTTCCTTTTTTTTTTTTTTTACAATATATATTTCGACAGAAAATTAAAGATAAGTAACTTGCTAGAAAGGCTTAGCTTTGATACCAAATGATAGACTCCACGGCACGCTTGCGTGAGGTGGTCGCCGCCCCGATCGTTTCTAGCACAGTTGTTGGGTGAATTGCTTGCAACACCTGTTGCCTAATTTTTAATAGCACTTTTCCACGCAAGTATACGCGTTCAATTGTAATATTCAGTAAGCAAGAGTATCGTTCCCACGAGGAAATAGACTAATATTTATCAAATACTAATTCTAATGCAATTAATCCTATTTTAAACTAAGAAAATTTTGTTTATGATTTGAAAATTAAACTTAACAAACTAATAATTAAAAACCAAAATATCACAAGAATAAATGCAGATTTAACAGATTAAGATTACAACTTCCCTTAGTATTTCATTCAAACTACTTACTTCCCATTTAAAATAAATCAATTAATACGAATTGTTATCCAAGAATGCTTTATAAATATTCACGCTCTTCTTCCAAAGACACGTGAACAAATCCTTCTAAATCCAATCACTAAGATGTAGAATTATAAGGAACACCCCAATTAATCAACTCACTATATTCCTATGTGAATCAAGTTAATTAGGATTTATGCACAAATTCTTTCAATGGATACAAAAGACACATAGGTATATTCCTATCCTATACGCTAATCATATTAACCCTATTCAGATTATATGAACAGATGTTATCATATCCAGATCTCAATCTATACTCCATCTTCCAATTTCATATAGATTATCACAGTAATTGTTGGCCAAACAATTAATCAATAAGCATAAGATATAATAAACAATTCAATAAAAACTAACTTTCATTCAATGGGAAGCTTGCAATTTAAACTACATACCAAGTTCCGTTGCAATCTTAATTAAAATTTAGTTCATGATAATAATAGAGAAAAACATAATCCAGATAAATAATTCAAACATCCCAGATAGTTACAAAAGATAAAACTAGAGAAGAGAAGAAGAAACTCTGAATTTGCTCCAATACTCCCTCTTAGATCTTCAGCCTTTGCAATTCTCCTTCGTATTTTTCTTCCTTGTTCTCTCTGCAAATCTCTTGAAAACTTAATTGATTCCTTCCAAAATTCGTTCTCCCCTTTGCCTTTGTAGAGTCCTCTCCTACTTGTATTGGTCTCGGCCCTCATTCAGACTCCTCTTTGGCTTCAAAAACCCACTTGACAGCTGCAAAACGCACCAATCTACGCATTAGAGCGCCTAGGCGCTCATCATAGTGCAATTCCAAGCGCCTAGGCGCTTGGCCATGTCCTCATATTTACAGAAATGCCACTCAGCTTTAATTTTCATGATTTTTGACCTTTTTCTTCTCCGAAATGACCAATTTGTCCCTCCAACTCCAACCTACAACAAATAAACACAAAACACATAAAAAGATCCTAAAAACAATTAAATATAACAATAATTAAGTTTAATAATACTAGATTCATAGGTATAAAACCTACTCATCAAATACCCCCAAACTTAACCAATTGCTTGTCCCCAAGCAACACAACACAATGCAACAGCTAAATATGCAATGCAAATGCAACTATCTAAATGTCTACATTCCAGCAGTCAAACAGAACAAAATCTATTCATCAAGCCTCAGAGAAATCACAATAAACATGATAGTACATCATATCAAAACAGATTTGTAATTTCATCATCAATCATCAAATCTTAACCTGTTATTATTGATATAGTGTGTGTGTGCTTAACATCCGTGCTAACTGATATGATGCTAAATACAACACATAATAAATCTCTTTAAAGAAATCATACAGTGTAAATTCACAAAATTCACGAACAAGCTAAAACCAACTAAAAATAAATATCCACCAAAATTTAAGAGTTCAATCCGGGATACTTATGCTCTTTTCTTTTTTTTTTCTTTACGGGGGCTTTTTGCTCTTTTCCCGTTTTATTTTTTTTTTCATATATATACATATATATAAATTTTTTTTTTTTTTTTTTTTTAACCATGACTGTGCAATGTCTCATTCCATCAGGCTAACAGTGCTACCCCTTAGCGAGCTTTCGACCAACGACTCCCAGACCATATAAGACCTTAGGGCGCTAGGTTTTAAGATACCCCTTCGGGCGTACTTGCTCAAGTAACAAAGGCCCCGAAACAAAACTAGCCAGAGTATATATATATATATATATATATATATTTTTTTTTTTTCAAGCTTATATATCCCAAATTTTTCCCCCAAACTTAAGTTTTTATCTAAATTCAGTCATCTTTGCCTATTCATGTCTTTCATTCATTTAAACTAGCATTATCCTCTAGAAGTCCATTATGTGTCAATTTAAACTCAATCAGTCAACATAGTTGTTTATACTGTGCTATCCTTATTATATCAATTTCAAACAGGTAAAGATTCAAATCTTGACAATAAATCACGTCAAAGTTTTAACAGACAATACTATACTTGTCTACTCAATTCCAATCTCATCACTGACCAAGACAGATTTAAACTATTTAACAGCTGGAACATGCAAATGCTTAAAAATTTTTTTTTTTTTTTTTTTATTCTTTTTAAATTTTTTTTTTTTTTTCAATAAAAACTATAAAAACTACATGAATGCAACTAAATGCAAAACTATATGCATGAACTGAAGCTAATGCAACTAAATGCAAAACTATATGCATGAACTGAAGCTGGAAACCTACACCCCCAAACTTAAATTATGCAATGCCCTCATTGTATATAACAAATAAAATTTAAGAAATTAAGCACTGAGGACTTCCCTGAAAGATAGAAGCTTTACTCCTCGTCAGAATCTTCTTCATCTTCTTCATCTGGGGGGTATGCGGACAATGGTGGAAATTGGTAAGGAGCGGCACCTGGATTCATGCGAGCAAACATTTCAAGGAATGCTGTGCTAAAATTCTGATACACCTCCGTTTGCCGCTGAGCTAAACTATCCTGATTTCTTTCCATTCTGTCAAAACCTTCCTGAACTCGAGTGGCAACCATGTCGATTCTTCTAGTTTGGTTTCTCAAATCGCGACGGATATCTTCATAAAGATTAGGAGGTTGCTCTGAACTTCCAGCTGCAGGAGGATTCTCGTGGACCTGATGACTAGGCTCAGCTGCAGGCTCGGGAGGAGCAATAATGAATCCTAATCCTCTCGGGTGTGGTGTTCCCCCACCCCATACCTTGTACTTCTTTATAAGCGAGTGGTCAATTGCAGCTAAAGGAGGCTGTATAGCTTCCTCGGCATCCCATTTCACCCCAGCTTGTTGGCATAGTCCTGTGATTAAAGATGGGTGCGGTAGTCCACCTGATGTCCCTCCTCGAATTGCTTTGTCAATGGAATCATGAATAACTTGGCCCACATCTATAATTTTTCCTGATGCAATGCAGAAAAGCAGGGCTGCCCTTTGATTTACAACATCACTCATATGCCTACATGGCATCATCTTGGCACAAATAAATGCATGCCATGCCTTCCCATAATTGCTTAATTTGGATGCGGGGAACAACACAGCTTCATGTTGATCTGTTAATTTCCATGTCGTTCCAGGCACAGACAAGGCTTGAATAATCTCACTGTAGTCTAGCTCGTGTTGCAGATATTGCATGTATCCATTGTTGGGTATCGTGTTCAAACCATAATAAGCATTTATTGACCCAAAACTGACCTCCACAGATTTACCTCGAACCCAAATTACGTTACCAACATGATCTATTGCATTTGCGTAGAATTCTTTAACAATCTTAACAACAGATGCATCCGGTTGAGCTGTGAAGTTCACCCATCTTCTACTCCCAATCATCTGTAATAATTCCCCATCTTCTATATCGGGCAATAGTCCACGCTCGGGAATTAGTGCTTTGTTAGAAAGTACATTGTAGTATCTGTCGGATGCTTTAGCACTGGTGAATCTCTTTTTGTCATACTTTTGGGAAGTGCCCGAAGTCTCTCCTCTTTGTCTTTTACTAGCCATAGTCTTATGTTCTAACTTCTTGCTAACCCAAATGCTACTCAAAAACTTAGGAGAGCCAAAATCTTTGTTGTGACAATTTATCAAACACTTTGTGTGCACAAATTTGGAACACTATTAGTATGCACTCCCCCAAACTTAAATTTCACCAATTTTTGCAATTACTAATCACACTATACATCCAAGGTAATTCAAGCAACAATTAAGAGCACCCACACCCAATTGAGCCAACACAATGATAGAAACTAACTT
Organism: Panax japonicus; assembly: GCA_020205505.1. NCBI lineage: Eukaryota > Viridiplantae > Streptophyta > Magnoliopsida > Apiales > Araliaceae > Panax > Panax japonicus. The sequence goes on from JAINUV010000407.1 coordinate 57,966, forward strand.
CAAAGTACTAACCTAACTATTATCCAAGTGAATCCAAAGAATTTGCAATACAATCTTGTGTACTTACTTGGTTATAGCCAAATCTTGATGTTCAATCAAAGTTGGATGATCAATTTGAGCCTTGAACCCTTACTTCAAGTAGATGTGGCTTGAATGCAAGTGCAATCCCGAATTGGTGAAGAATGATGATAATATGGAACTTAGTTGCTTTGGTTTGGGTAGGGATTTAGTGTTTGATTTGGATTTGGAAGAGAAAGATTAGTTGTTTAGGCTAGATTAGATGAGGGTTTTGAGTTGTAGAGGGTTAGATATGGAGTAGGAGAGTAAGAGAGGCTTTGAGTTGGAATGGGAGAGGAGTTGCCCGAATTGGGACTTAGGAAATTTTTTTTTTTTTCAATGGAGCGCCTAGGCGCTTGGTGTGTGCACTATTTGGGCGCCTAGGCGCTTGCTTGCAGAAACCTTTGGCCGAGTGGAGTGCCTAGGCGGTTGTAGTATGCACTATTTGGGCGCCTAGGCGCTTGGTCTGGACAACCCATTCTGACTTTGAGCGCCTAGGCGCTTGAAATGACTAGAGAGGGAGCGCCTAGGCGCTTGGCATGGTTTGTAGCTACTGACTTGAAGCGCCTAGGCGGTTGGAATGACTTGAAGTGGAGCGCCTAGGCGCTTGGGGCTTTTCCAAGTTCTCTGCTCTGACGTCCTTTGGGAAAATAGCCGTAACTTCTTCGTCCGAACTCCGATTTAGATGATTCAAGATGTTCTGGAAAGAGGAGAAGTAGATCTACCACTTTCATTCTTGAAGTTTCACGAAATGATATCCGGAGCTGTGGTTAAATTGGCGCTGAAGTGACTTCTTTGTTAATGACAACCCGAAAACGCGAATCTAGCCACTCCAACGTCGATCCATGTAACTTTTGTCCCAAACCTCGTTAAATATCCCCAATCTTAAACTTGTACTGGTTTTCCTTTCCTGCAATCAATTGAATCTCTGTTAGAGAACAAGGTATGTACAAATCATTAACTAGCAAAGTTTAACCACTAATTAAAGTAATGGTAAAGTAAATTAATAAAAGTAAAAATAGCGAATAATAATAAAACTTCCTGGGTTGCCTCCCAGTTAGCGCTTGGTTTATAGTCTTCAGCCCGACTTTCTCCTCTGTTCTAATCGGCAAGGTTGACCGATGTCTTTTCACGATCAAAGCATCCCCCATAGTAGTGCTTCAATCTTTGACCGTTGACTTTAAAATTACGTTTTGAATACGGGTCTTCCACTTCTACAGCTCCATGAGGATAGACTTTTGAGATTATAAATGGCCCAGACCATCGAGATTTCAACTTTCCAGGAAACAGTTTAAGCCTCGAATTGTATAATAACACTGTTTGACCTGCTTCAAACTTTCTTTCCAGAATTTTCTCATCATGCCACCTCTTAACTTTTTCTTTATATAACTTCGCATTCTCATACGATTGGAGTCTGAACTCATCCATTTGATTCAATTGTAAGAGGCGCTTCTCTCCCGCAGCAGATATATCAAGGTTCAGCTTCCGAATTGCCCAATAAGCACTGTGTTCGAGTTCAACTGGAAGATGGCATGCCTTCCCATAAACTAATCTATACGGAGACATCCCTATCGGAGTTTTGTAAGCTGTACGGTATGCCCATAGAGCATCGTCCAACTTGCTAGACCAATCTTTCCGACTAGGATTCACTATCTTCTCGAGGATTCGTTTCACTTCTCGGTTAGATACCTCGGCTTGACCACTTGTCTGTGGATGGTAAGCAGTGGCTATCTTATGAGTGACTCCATATTTAGCAAGGATAGCTGAAAACTGCTTATTACAGAAATGTGTCCCTTCATCACTAATGATTGCGCGAGGAGTGCCGAATCTAGAGAAAATGTTCTTCCGAATGAACTTAATCACAACCTTCGCGTCATTGGTAGGTGATGCTATAGCTTCTACCCACTTCGACACGTAGTCCACCGCTAGAAGTATATAGGAGTTACAGAAAGATGGTGGAAATGGTCCCATGAAGTCAATTCCCCAAACATCAAACAATTCGACTTCCAGGATCATATTAAGTGGCATCTCGTGTCGCTTTGATATATTACCAACTCTTTGGCATCTGTCACATTTTAATGAAAACACACGGGCATCTTTGAAGAGTGTTGGCCAGAAAAATCCACATTGAAGCACTTTAGCTGCCGTTCTTTCTCCCCCAAAATGTCCACCATAGTCAGATGCATGACATTGGTGTAGAATACTCTCCATTTCAACTTCTGGGATGCACCTTCTTATTACTTGATCGCCACATTGTTTAAATAAGAATGGCTCATCCCATAAATACTGTTTCACGTCATGGAGAAATTTCTTCTTCTGTTGGCTTGTCAAATCAGGCGGAAACACCTTACTGACAATGAAATTTACATAATCTGCATACCATGGTGTATCCATCCTTACCGCAAATAGTTGTTCATCCGGAAAAAATTCGTTGATCACTGTTGTGTCATTTTTCTTTAGTTCTGAATTCTCTAACCGTGATAAATGATCAGCAACCTGATTTTCTGTTCCTTTTCGGTCCCGGATCTCCAAGTCAAACTCTTGTAGCAATAATACCCATCTAATTAATCTTGGCTTCGCGTCTTTCTTTGCTATTAAGTACTTAATTGCCGAATGATCCGTAAACACAATCACCTTTGTTCCAATCAAATATGAGCGAAATTTATCAAATGCATAAACAACTGCTAATAGCTCCTTCTCGGTAGTAGTATAATTCAGTTGAGCATCTGTCAATGTTTTACTAGCATAGTATATAGCATGAAAAATTTTATCCTTTCGTTGGCCAAGAACTGCACCAATCGCATAGTCGCTAGCATCACACATTAATTCGAACGGTATAGTCCAATCTGGTGCTATGATTACAGGTGCGGTAACAAGTTTCTTCTTTAACACATCAAACGCTTCTAGGCATGCTTGATCAAAGTTGAATGAGACATCCTTCTCCAACAGATTGCACAGTGGTTTTGTGATTTTGGAGAAGTCTTTTATAAATCGTCTATAGAAACCAGCGTGTCCCAAGAAACTTCGAATACCCTTTACAGAAATTGGTGGTGGCAGGTTCTCAATGGTTTCGATTTTTGCTCTATCAACCTCAATTCCTTTTGATGATACTCGGTGACCCAAGATTATCCCTTCTTGCACCATAAAATGACATTTCTCCCAATTCAAAACCAAATTCGTTTCCATGCAGCGTTTGAGCACAAGTGTGAGATTTTCCAAACAATAATCAAACGAATCCCCAAAAACTGAAAAATCATCCATAAATACCTCAAGATTTTGTTCAACCATATCTGAAAAAATAGACATCATACACCGTTGAAATGTCGCTGGCGCATTACATAACCCAAAAGACATTCTGCGAAAAGCAAAGGTGCCATATGGGCATGTGAATGTTGTTTTCTCCTGATCCTCGGGTGCAATGGCAATTTGGTTATAGCCCGAATATCCATCCAGGAGGCAATAATACTCGTGCCCTGCAAGCCTGTCCAACATTTGATCTATGAATGGTAGAGGAAAATGGTCTTTACGAGTGGCCTTATTCAACTTCCTGTAATCCATACACACTCGCCAACCAGTAACTGTTCGCGTTGGGATCAATTCATTCTGCTCATTCTCAACTACTGTCATTCCCCCTTTCTTTGGCACGCATTGAACCGGACTTACCCATGAGCTATCTGAGATAGGGTAGATAATTCCAGCATCCAACCATTTAATGATCTCCTTTTTAACGACTTCCTTCATGATTGGATTAAGTCTTCGTTGTTGTTCAATCGTTGGTTTCGTTTCGTCTTCCAGCAAAATCTTATGCATACAAATTGATGGGCTTATCCCCTTGATATCTGCAATAGTCCATCCAAGAGCAGTCTTATATTGTCGAAGTACCCTTAGTAGCTTTTCTTCTTGAACCTTATCAAGTGATGCCGAAATAATGACTGGCAAGGAAGAAGAACCAAGGTAAGTGTACCGGAGGTGGTTAGGCAATGGCTTAAGTTCCAAGGTAGGAGGTTCTTCTATGGATGATGTCACCTTTTCATCTAGCTTTCCCCGATAATCCAGAGGTTCAAATTTTTGTGGACATCGTGTGAACTTTGGAGCTGAATCTAGCATTTGGACCCATTCTATCACCATTGAATCATCAAATAATTTTTCACTAACCAATGCGGTTTCAAGAGGGTTTTCAATCACAGATTCACCAAATAACTCTTCAGTTGCTTCTTCAATAAGATCAACTCTTAAGCACTCTTCCTCTTCCGTCGGAAATTTCATAGCCTTGAAAACATTAAAAGTTACTTCTTCATCTTGAACTCTCATTGTTAACTCTCCCTTTTGTACATCAATTAATGTCCTTCCAGTGGCTAAAAATGGTCTTCCAAGGATAATGGGTATGTCTTTATCTTCTTCGTAGTCCAACACAATGAAGTCTGCTGGAAATATGAATTTGTCCACCTTCACTAATATGTCTTCCACAATGCCCCTAGGGTATGTCACTGATCTATCGGCGAGCTGTAGAGATATATTTGTTGGCTTTGGGGTTGGTAATCCCAACTGAGTGTAGATCGAAAGTGGCATCAAGTTAATACTTGCCCCCAAATCACACAAACATCTGTTAAAGAACTGGGGCCCAATCGTGCACGGTATTGTAAAGCTACCCGGATCCTTCAACTTCGGTGGTAACTTTCTTTGCAGAATTGCGCTGCATTCTTCTGTCAATGCTACTGTTTCGAACTCCCCTAGCTTCCTCTTTCTTGATAAAATATCTTTCATAAATTTTGCATAACTAGGCATTTGTTCTAAGGCATCTGCGAATGGAATGTTGATTTGCAGCTTTTTGAACACTTCTAAAAATTTTGAAAATTGTCTGTTTAATTTCTGCTTTTGAAGTCTTTGAGGAAACGGCACAGGTGGTACAACTGTTGTTTGCTTTTCTTCTTGTTGTTTTGTCACAACTTTTTCCTCAGATTTACTTTCTGAATCTCCACTCTCTTGTTCACCATCCTCCGCAGAAATTACTTTCTTGTGTCCGTCCAAATCTGTAGTCAACTCCTTCCCGCTTCTGAGTGTAACTGCCTTACAGTGCTCATTTCCATCATTCCTTGGATTTTTCTCCGTATCACTAGGTAAAGAACCTGGATTTCTAGTATTCATAGCATTAGCCATTTGCCCTACTTGATTCTCCAAATTCTTTATTGCAGCTGCTTGGGTTTTCGTTACGGTTTCCAACTGAGTTGCAAATCGTGCCATCATTTCTTCCATTTGTGAAAACTTTTGAAGTTCTAGAGTTTGTTGCTGTGGTTGAAATCCAGGTGGATATGTTTGCCTTGGAGCTTGAGCTTGTGACTGATTATTACTCCAAGAAAAATTCGGGTGGTTTCTCACTCCTGAATTGTAGTTGTTTGCATAACTGCCCTGCTGCCTGTTATAATTGGAAACAAAATGGACTGATTCAGGATTTATTGCACATTGATCAATTGAGTGGTTACCCGCACATATTTCACATATCGTTTCCATTTTCTGAACTGGTTGTACCCCAAGTGAATCTATCTTCTTTGTAAGAGCAGACATCTGAGCTGTCATTTGAGCTGACAATGCTGTCATAGCATCCACTTCATACACTCCTACTGTCCTTGTCGGAGTTGTTCTTGCTGTTGGCCATTGATAATTATTAGCTGTCATGGTTTCAAGCAACTCATACCCCTCATCACAATTCTTGGCCATAATAGCTCCTCCTGCTGCAGCATCTATACTCGATCTCACTGTGCCGAATAAACCATTATAAAACGTTTGCACCTGAAGCCATTTAGGAATTCCATGGTGTGGACATTTTCGCAATGAATCCTTGAATCTCTCCCAGGCTTCATATAGTGATTCTGAATTGTGCTGAACGAAAGAGAAGATATCGTTCCGCAACTTTGCTGTTTTTGCAGGTGGGAAAAACTTTGCAAGAAATTTTTGAGCTAAATCATTCCATGTAGTGATCGAGCCTGGTGGTAGTGAATGGAGCCAACTCTTAGCCTTATCTCTGAGGGTAAATGGAAATAGCCTTAGCCTTATTGCATCCTCTGACACATTATTATACTTGAAAGTATCGCAGATTTCTATAAAGCTGACTATGTGATCGTTCGGATCATCGTTTGGTAATCCTCCGAACTGACATGAATTTTGAATCATCTGTATTGTCCCCGGTTTTATCTCAAAACTTGTAGCAGTAATGGCAGGTCTCGTAATACTCGACTGAATTTCAGTAACCCGCGGCGTAGCATAATCCCGCAGTGCTTTTTGCTCTTCTTCAGCCATAGTATCTTCCTTATCAAGTGCTTCTTTGGTTTCTTTAACCCACTTACGCAACCGCTGAAATCTTTTCTCGATGTCGTCCTCGTGAGGCAATAAATCTGGCTTCTTCGATCGCGTTTGCATAAACTAGTCAAAAGCACCTGAATAGAACAGAACAGAACAGAAAAAGTTTAAATTAAGATTAACGCTATAAAAATCAATAATGACAAAATATTAAACTAATTTCCCCGGCAACGGCGCCAAAAACTTGTTGCCTAATTTTTAATAGCACTTTTCCACGCAAGTATACGCGTTCAATTGTAATATTCAGTAAGCAAGAGTATCGTTCCCACGAGGAAATAGACTAATATTTATCAAATACTAATTCTAATGCAATTAATCCTATTTTAAACTAAGAAAATTTTGTTTATGATTTGAAAATTAAACTTAACAAACTAATAATTAAAAACCAAAATATCACAAGAATAAATGCAGATTTAACAGATTAAGATTACAACTTCCCTTAGTATTTCATTCAAACTACTTACTTCCCATTTAAAATAAATCAATTAATACGAATTGTTATCCAAGAATGCTTTATAAATATTCACGCTCTTCTTCCAAAGACACGTGAACAAATCCTTCTAAATCCAATCACTAAGATGTAGAATTATAAGGAACACCCCAATTAATCAACTCACTATATTCCTATGTGAATCAAGTTAATTAGGATTTATGCACAAATTCTTTCAATGGATACAAAAGACACATAGGTATATTCCTATCCTATACGCTAATCATATTAACCCTATTCAGATTATATGAACAGATGTTATCATATCCAGATCTCAATCTATACTCCATCTTCCAATTTCATATAGATTATCACAGTAATTGTTGGCCAAACAATTAATCAATAAGCATAAGATATAATAAACAATTCAATAAAAACTAACTTTCATTCAATGGGAAGCTTGCAATTTAAACTACATACCAAGTTCCGTTGCAATCTTAATTAAAATTTAGTTCATGATAATAATAGAGAAAAACATAATCCAGATAAATAATTCAAACATCCCAGATAGTTACAAAAGATAAAACTAGAGAAGAGAAGAAGAAACTCTGAATTTGCTCTAATACTCCCTCTTAGATCTTCAGCCTTTGCAATTCTCCTTCGTATTTTTCTTCCTTGTTCTCTCTGCAAATCTCTTGAAAACTTAATTGATTCCTTCCAAAATTCGTTCTCCCCTTTGCCTTTGTAGAGTCCTCTCCTACTTGTATTGGTCTCGGCCCTCATTCAGACTCCTCTTTGGCTTCAAAAACCCACTTGACAGCTGCAAAACGCACCAATCTACGCATTAGAGCGCCTAGGCGCTCATCATAGTGCAATTCCAAGCGCCTAGGCGCTTGGCCATGTCCTCATATTTACAGAAATGCCACTCAGCTTTAATTTTCATGATTTTTGACCTTTTTCTTCTCCGAAATGACCAATTTGTCCCTCCAACTCCAACCTACAACAAATAAACACAAAACACATAAAAAGATCCTAAAAACAATTAAATATAACAATAATTAAGTTTAATAATACTAGATTCATAGGTATAAAACCTACTCATCAACACCTTAACCCCTCGCCTATATGTAGACGGTAATCTTGGTACAATTGCTCGCGTTCGGAATTCTGCGTTGAATGGACACCAACGACACCTTGACCCCTCGCTTATATTGAAGCGGTAATCTTGGTACAATCGACGATTGATGCGGTAGAAGACGCCACACACAACTATGAATTGTTGTATGATAAGTCAAATTGAATCTCAAAGAAATAACTAAGAAAAATACTTAGGAATTCTTCAAAGAACCAAAAGAAGAGAATAACCTCACAAATATATTGAATAATGAATAATGTATATTGTATTTGATTACATAACTTGGACCTCTATTTATACTACTCAAAACAATCCAAATCCTAATAGGAATTTATAAACTATAACCCTAATAACAATCCAAATCCTAATAGGAATTTATAAACTATAACCCTAATAACAATCCAAATCCTAATAGGAATTTATAAACTATAACCCTAATTTCTATAAGGAAATAAAAATCAATTTGAAAAAGAAATCTAATTAAAACAATCCAAATCCTCATAGGAATAGGATTATAAAAATCTAAAAATCCTTCCAATGTTGTGTAAACGAAATTCTTGGCCCACATGCTAATATGATATCGTCCTCAATTGTGAGATTGGACTTTAATTTGGGCTTGTATTAAATGGACCCAAATTTGTGTCTCGTCCTTCCTTGCGTTATCTTCAGCCCAAACATCTGAAATAAATTGACGAAAAATTCTGACCCGGTCAATCTGTCATCAACATTCATCCCCCAAATTGACTATCAGAATGCATACCTTTTCCTCACTTTTACGCAAGACATTCTTACGTTCTTTTGATTCCGCTATATATTCCGCTATAAAGGTACATAGTAACGGAAAGCCAGCCAAATAGAGCAAAACTGTGTCATTACACATGGAAAAAAAATTAGAAACACAATTGATCAAATAATCGAGTAAATCGTGAATAAAGGCATGCGAAAAAAAAAACTAACGAGAAACCCCCAATATTTTCCTCTAATTTCATTAACAAAATCACCACAGGATATATATATATATATATATATATATATATATATATATATATATATATAGAAAACAAGGAGGATCGAACAAGAAAACTAACGGGTGCTGTGACTGTCCATTCCTGAATAACGAGATTGAGTAGATGCGGAACGAATAGGTATTTTGGAAAACGCTTTTCTCCCGTTTGTTTTCGTTAAAATGAGAACCGTATACTCCTCCTCAACTTAAATACTCTAGCCCTAGTCGGGTTTAGATTGACCTTTAGTTTCTTTTGGGTCAGCCCAACCCAACCCCATACAAATTAGAAAATTATGGAATATTTATATTGAATTTTTTTTTACCGATTATGGAATATTTAAAAAATAATTTTGTTAGAAGAAAATAATTTTTTTAGAACAAAATAAGAACTGCATCAGTTTTTAAAATTATTTTGTTCTAAAAATCTTTTTTTTAACTTATTTTTTATCAAATTATTTTTTTCAAAAAAAAAAAATTTTTTACTTATTTTTTATCAAATTATTTTGTTCTAAAAAAATCTTTTTTACTTATTTTTTATCAAATTATTTTGTTCTAAAAATTTATTTTTTTACTTATTTTTTATCAAATTATTTTGTTCTAAAAAATTATTTTTTAAAAACTTGAGTAAAAAATAAAATAATGTCATACAATTACCTTCCTAATTTTATTATCATATCATTCATGCTAAATTAGATAAATAATATATTTAGGATAAATATAAAATAATAATATATCATTAAATTTTATAAAATGAAACAATATATATCAATTAATACTTGGGAGTTAACTTTCTAACAATCTGATTCTATGAAGCAAAAGGCAAGAAGCAAAAGGCAAGATGCAAAAGTGGTTGCTGCTAGCGGCAGGGAATTAATTTAATGGGGGATAATCTTGTCATTTCGGCTACTGCAAAAAGTAATTATTATGTCGCTACTGTTGTGACGCCCCCAAAATTAGGTACACATCACCCATCTTGGGTCGCCACTTTCATGGTACATAAATCAAATACAAACTAATTATACAACAGTCGTGTAAGATACTACAAAATACATTCTGTGAGTTTTAACTTGAATATTGTCATCTAGACAGTATTCAAACACAAATAAGTCATCAATACATTTATTGTCACACTATCTAACAGAATAGTGAGGACTACTAATGCTATCATCTGGACTGTCACTCCGTTCCCCGACTCGTCTCCGCTACGTTCTCATTTCCTGATGAGAACAATGAAAGAAAGGGTGAGCTCAACTAGCCCAGTAAGAAATATTATGACTAAGATAATGCAGAATAAATTATCCTTAGCCTTCAACAGTATAACAACTGATAGAATATAATAGACAACAAGTTTTAGATCAAAAACTGCAGCGGATCAAGCAATTCATTAGAAGAGTCAAGTAGAGAATAAAATCTACTATCTTATATGGTTTAAAATGTTTTCATCAATTTTTATCGCTAAGACCCAGCTTAACAAATAAACCACATAATCGAATCATCCTTGCACTACGGGTCAAGGATATTCATTAAATAATCAACGGTCATGACTATACCAAATAATCCCTGGTCATAATCATACCAAACACTGTCCATCAATGCATTACATGCCACTGAGGACTTTTACCACATCACTTATAACATCACAGTTCACGGTTATATCAAATGATCCATAAAAAAAAACTGGATGAAGCGCAAATGTCAATGATATTCCACTAATTTCATGGAGTATAGAAGTCAAAACTCTAACCAACTGAGTATAATAAAGAATATATGAAACTGCAAATGATTTTTCACCGCCATGCAGTAATCCACGTATATAGATCATTTCCACAATTTAATAAGGAATGAATACAAAGGATCATTTACCATGCATGTAGTAATCCACATAGACAAATTATTCCAATAAAATAATAAAGAATGGAATAACAAAAGACATCACCATGCATGCGATAGAGACCGCACATACAGGTTATTCTCAACAGAATAATAAATGCGGAATAATAAATAATGGAACCAGGTCAGCTGAAATTCACACCGATAGGATATTCCGACAGAATATTAAATGCAGAATAATAAAATAAGAACTGCATCAGTTTTTAAAATTATTTTGTCCTAAATTTTTTTTTTTAACTTATTTTTTATTAAATTATTTTTTTCTAAACAAATCTTTTTTTTACTTATTTTTTATTAAGTTATTTTGTTCTAAAAAATAATTTTTTTACTTATTTTTTATCAAATTATTTTGTTCTAAAAAAATATTTTTTTACTTATTTTTTATCAAATTATTTTGTTCTAAAAAATTTATTTTTTTACTTATTTTTTATTAAATTATTTTGTTCTAAAAAATTATTTTTTAAAAACTTGAGTAAAAAATAAAATAATGTCATACAATTACCTTCCTAATTTTATTATCATATCATTCATGCTAAATTAGATAAATAATATATTTAGGATAAATATAAAATAATAATATATCATTAAATTTTATAAAATGAAACAATATATATAAATTAATACTTGGGAGTTAACTTTCTAACAATCTGATTCTATGAAGCAAAAGGCAAGATGCAAAAGTGGCTGCCGCTACAACCTGTAGCGCCAGGAAATTAATTTAATGGGGGATAATCTTGTCATTTCGGCTGCTGCAAAAAGTAATTATTATGTCGCTACTGTGAGACCCCAGATTTTATGAATAAATATTTAATTTTCTCAATTTTTTTTTTGAATATTATGGTGTGGATTTGATATAATATTATAGTTGTGGGTAATATTTATAAATTTTTCAAAGTATGCAAGTTGTTCGATTGGTCGAGGAATATTATTTTTGTCGGAGAATATTCGTACGACGACACAATCATTGGTGGACCCCGTAACAAAATTATTGCCAGATTGAGAAAACGACAAAATATTTTTATGAAAATAATGCGGAAGTTGTACCGTTAACTGTTGAAATACTCGGTGTTAAAAGTACAATAATACGCGCGGTTGCATAGTAGCACACGGTATTGATTATTAATACTTATGTGATAAGTCACTCAGTTTTGTTTTATTAGTATTATTAGTGTAATAAAACAGAAAAACTTTTTTATATAAAACAGAATACTTTTATAAAGTTATTCGTTTTATTAAGCTAATAGTAAAATCTTTTTATATAAAACAGAATACTTTTATAAAGTTATTCGTTTTATTATATAATAATTAGATTATATTATATTTTATTATGCATAGTGTTTGTATAGTGCCTGCATAGTATTTTGTATAGTAAAATCTTTTTATATAAAACAGAATACTTTTATAAAGTTATTCATTTTATTAGATTATAAATAGAATATATTATATTTTATTTAAAAGATTTTTCTTTAAATCTGAATCGTCCGATTAAAGTAAATCAATCTGGACCGTTCATGAATTAATTACTATGCAGTCCATTCTTCTATAAATAGAAGCTCATTCATTCATTATTTATTACGAATTCACTGAAACTTTAGAGAGAGAAACTATAGAGAGAATTCTTCTTCTATAATCTTGAGCGTATTTCTTTAGAGTTTAAGAAAGCTTTGAGCGTAGTACAAGTTTTCTTCGAGTATATCATCGCCCTACCAGTCAGAATATTCTTCTTTCAAAGGTAAGAGATATTATTTATTGTACCCGTAAGAGGTATTATTTCTTTTGTATTCATGAAAAGAACTTCTGTTATTCCATTCTTTATTATTTTGTTGGAATAACCTGTATACGCGGACTACCCTATACTTGGTGAAATTCTTCTGTTATTCCATTCTTTATTATTATGTTGGAATAACCTGTTTATGCGAAGTACCGCATACATGGTGAAATTCTTCTATTATTCTGTCGGAATATCCTGTCGGTGCGTATTACGCCTGACCTGGTTCCATTAATTATTCTGCTGGAATAACCTGTCTGTGCGGTCTATCGCATGCATGGTGATTTTTATTGTTATTCCATTCTTTATTATTCTGTTGGAATATCCTGTCTGTGCGTTTTACGCCGGACCTGGTTCCGTCTTTATTATTCTGTTGGGAATAACCTGTCTGTGCGGTCTCTATCACATGCATGGTGAATCCTTCTGTTATTCTATTCTTTATTATTCAGTTGGAATAACCTGTCTATGTGGATTACCACATGCATGGTGAATGATCCTTTGTATTTCATTCCTTATTAAATTGTGAAAATGATCTGTTTACGTGGATTATGATGAAAGTCATAACAAAAGTATTAGACTGATAAAAATCATGGGTATATGTGGTATTAGTAAGTGTTATGATGAGTTATATTGGTTATTATGTGAAAATTAAAAGTTTCTTAGAAATCACAAAGGGTTGAAAATCAGATTTTGATGAAAATGGAACATGAAATTCAATTGACCATATCTCCTATTATATTTCAAATTTTTGAGTGAGGTCAAGTTCTAGAGTTAGGTCTATGAGTTTTGTAACTTATCTACTGAAAAATGTGTTGTAGATTTTCGTGTGGACTGATTATAGCAAAGGAGTCAAAAGCTGTAATTTAAGAAAAAGCTACTGCCCATATTTTTAAAAGGGCATTTTCGACCACTTAATTTGTGAGAAAAATTCTGGCCTTTTGGGACATGAAAGTATATGATATAAAGTACCTCATGTCCAAAAATGAGCTCATTCCGACTTAAAATGAACAAGTTATGACCATTTCAATATTTAGGTTTTTCCGACGAAAAACGCTATAACCGGAGTTCTATAACTCCGATGACCATGAAATTTAAACTGGAAGCTCACGTTAACAAGTGTAAGATCCTGCTAAGATTTAGGAATTTCTGGAGTTAAACTTAATGTAGCTAATTTCTTAAGGAATTAATTAGAAATTAATTTTTGAAAAATAGTAAATGAATTTTAAAAATGCTGAGAAAAATATATGTTAAATATAGGACTATATTATGCTTAATCCTAGAAAAGAATAATTTTTGGGATTGATTTGGTATTTTTCATTTTAAATATATGTTAAATATGTTAAATATGCTTTTTATATAAAACAGAATAATTTATTAAAGTTATTCTATAAATAGAATATATTATATTATATTATGCATAGTAAAATTTTTTTATATAAAACAAATTATTTTTATAAAGTTATCTATTTTATTAGAGAATAATTAGAATATGTTATATTTTATTATGCATAGTATTTGCATAGTGCATATATAGTATTTGCATAGTAAAATCTTTTATAAAGTTATTCGTTTTATTAGATTATAAATAGAATATATTATATTTTATTTAAAAAATTTTGCTTTAAATATGAACCGTCCGATTAAAGTAAATTAATCTGGACCGTTCATGGGTTGGTTATTATTCATTCCATTCTTCTATAAATAGAAGCTCATTCCTTCATTATTTCTAACGAATTCATTAAAACTCTAGAGAGAGAAACTATAGAGAGAAAGAAGAAAAGTATTTTGCTACTTTACTACTTCTTTATTCAGTTCTTCTTTATACGGTAAGGGATATTATTCTTTTGTATTCATGAAGAGAACTTCTATTATTCTATTCCTTATTATACTGTTGGAATAACCTGTATACGCGGGCTACCCTATACTTGGTGACATTCTTCTAATATTCTGTCTTTATTATTCTGTTGGAATATCCTATCTGTGTGTTTTACACCGGACCTGGTTCCGTCTTTATTATTCTGTTGGAATATCCTGTCTCTGTGTTTTACACCGGACCTGGTTCCGTCTTTATTATTCTGTTGGAATATCATGTCTGTGTGTTTTACACTGGACCTGGTTCCGTCTTTATTATTCTGTTGGAACATCCTGTCTGTGCATTTTACGCCGGACCTGGTTCCGTTATTTAGTATTCTGTTGGAATAACATGTCTATGCGACGTACCACATGCATGGTGATTTCTGTTGTTATTGCATTCTTTATTATTCTGTTGGAACATCCTGTCGGTGCGAATTTCGCCTGACCTGGTTCCGTAATTATTATTCTGTTGGAATAACCTGTATATGCGAAGTACCGCATCCATGGTGATTTCTTTTGTTATTTCATTCTTTATTATACTCAGTTAATTAAAGTTTTGACTTCCATACTCTATGAAATTAGTAGAATATCCTTGATATTTGCGCTTCATCCAGTATCTTTTCATGAAAATATTCTTCTGAGCATTCTTAAATTTTATTCTACAAAACAGTATCATGTTGACAATTTGGACGTTATTGGTTCCTAGACAAATTAATTCGTGAACTTGTTTTATTGAATTCTTATATCATTGTCATCATCCTCATGTTTATATTATGTTGAACGTCATCTGTGGCATGTAGTACATAGATGGACTTGGTATGATTATGACCAGGGATTATTCGGTATAATCATGACCGTAATATTACAAATGATGTGAAAAAAGTCCTCATTGGCCCGTAGTGCATTGATGGACAGTTTTTGGTATGATTATGGCTATGGATTCTCTTCGGCCAAGGGAGCAAAGATGAATTGTTTTATGGCATGATCAGGACCGCTGATGAAAACACGATTATCTTTGGCCCGTAGTGCATGAATAATTCGTGGTCGTGATACTAAAGAATATCCTTGGCCTGTAGTGCAGGGATAATTTAATGATGTGGATTATTTATTGAGCTCTGACCCAAAAGAAATTAAGAGGGGTGTATTCAATTGAGATTTTTAAATACTTTTAAAGATTTTAAAAGTTTGGTTGTATTCATTCAAGATATTTAAAGAGTTTATAAAAATTTACTGGTATTCAATTACAACTTTTTAATGTCTTTAAAAGTTAGGTGGTATTGAATTAAGATTTGTACAAAGTTTTTAATAGTATTTTGGTATTTAAAAAGTCACAGATTTTTCAGATTTCTACCAAATGGCAGAGTTTGACAAACTTTAGAAGAAGAATTATAACTATCAACCCATATCCAAAATCTGATCTCATCTCTAAAGACTTCCAAATATTAAACTCAAAAGTGGAAATTCGGATCGCCAGTAAAGAAGGAACCCAGAAATTCGCGGTGTAATACCCAGAAATTCGCGGTGTAATACCCAGAAATAAATAATAATAAAGAAATAAAATAAAATAAATAAATAATATTTAAATTTATATTTTAAATAATTTAATTGAACTTTATCTTTTATTGGGTCAAACTAGTTATTTATTTTTATATGGACTAATACGTATTAATATGTGATGGATAAATTAATTTGGTAAATTTGGGCCTTAAAACTAATTGAATTTAATTTATATATGGATAAAATTAAATCATCTTATAATTTAGAGAATTAACAATATATATATATTAATAAGTAAACAAATAACTAAAGACCTAATCTGTTTCGCGGTACGTGTAATCGATGAAAGAAAAAAAGGCACAGTAAATTGGTAAGGGAGAAAGTGGCAGTTCGAAAGCTTTCAATATAAAGACAAAAGAAATTTGTTTAATAAAGGTGAGATAAAATCATTAAACTCTCACGTCAGTTGTGAAGATTATGTATGTATATATATTTAAAGTTTTTGTCTTATTATTAATTATACTGCATGATTTGGTAAAAGGAGGGATTATATATATATATATATATATATATATATATATATATATATACATACATACATTCTGGATCAAGTCCATATTGTGACGCCCCCAAAATAGGTCCACTCCATCCAACCCATTCTGAGTCGCCAAATACATGGTACAAAAATAAATACAATTTTATTATCATAACATAAAACTATTGCCGTCTAGACAATATCCTCACGCAAATAAATCCCCATCATAATTATTGATACATTATTTTACAAAAAATGGTGAGGACTACTAAACAACTCTCTCTAGAACCTTCATTCCATACCCCGACTAGTACTCGCTACATTCTCTCCTCCTGAGAAGAAAAATGGAACAAAAAGGAAAAGGGTGAGCTCAACTAACCCAGTAAAGAATATTATGACTAAGATAATATACAACAAATTATCGTTAGTCTTCAACAGGGAAAAATCTAATAGAATACAATAGACAACCAGTTTTAAATCAACAACTGCAGCGGAAACAACAATTCATTAGAAGAGTTAAGTAGAGAATGCAAACTACTATCTTCTATATATGAATTTAAAAGTTCATCGTCGATATTTTATCCCTGTAACATCAATCAATATATATCTGGAATCAAATATTCATCTTTTCACTACAGGCCAAAGATATTCATCAGTTGGGCAAGTTCATCTAAACACCTATTCATCTTTGCACTACGGGCCAAAGATATTAATCAGTCGGTCAAGTTCATCTCAACACCTGTTCATCTTTGCACTACGGGCCAAAGATATTCAACAAGAAATCATTCATCTTTGCACTACAGGCCAAAGATAATCAGTAATATCATCATTTAGGACTGAGGATGATAAAAAATATTTTAAAGAAAACGAATCCAATGAAATAAAAGAACAAATATTAAGGATTCGTACTTTAAACAATTCTCATTCAAAAATACTTCATAAAAAACCATAGTGGGGCAAAATATCACCGTGAATATATATTTTGGACGAAAAGAAGAAATTTCAAAACATGGATACAATCAAAGCTAGTGTCCAGAATATATATTTTGGACGAAAAGAAGAAATTTCATTTTTCGGTGAATAGTGCCGTATTCGTGAATAGTGCCGTATACGTGAATAGTGCCGTATATGTGAATAGTAACTCCGACACCAAAAGATAGAAATTTCACAAAAAATATCATCATGCTTCGTGAATAGTACTCGTGAATAGTAACTCGTGAATAGTAACTCATGAATAGTAACTCGTGAATAGTAACTCATGAATAGTAACCCCGACATGAAAAAGTTCCAAATTTAATAAAAATTCTAACCAATATTTTGGCACAATGATATTGAAGAAATAATCTCATTTTTGAAGAAAATAACACCCCTTACTTCGAAAGACAGTACTTCTAGTTGAAACACCGGATATATGCTATGACTTGAAATTGCACCGTATAGCAATACTCAAAGTATACTCAAAATACTCAGAAGAATACGCTCGATAATATAGAGAGAGAAAACTTCAGTTTCTGGTGTGATTTTCAATTCTAACCTAAGCACCCTATTTATAGGAAATTGCTTAGAACACCAAAGCAGAAAATTTAATATAATATTAATATATATTTTCTAAAACCTCCTACGCACACTTGTCAACTGAATTCAGTTCCTACACATGTTAAATGAAGCCCACAAACTCACCAAAAATATTTTTATTGAAAAACATAATTAAAACTTCCAAAAATCAATTATTTTGGAGCTTCGGAACTTCAATAATTCATAATAAATAGCCCTTTTATCAGAAAATTTGAATCTCGCGATTTTTTTTAGGAAATTCAATTCTATACAACTTTGCAGAAGAATTTTTTTTTCCAAATTCCAAACAAAAATTGACCGAAATTCACAAACGGACGATTTTACAGGCTATAATCAAATTTCGGTCAATAATTGTGTCCACCAACACACAAAATATGTGTTAAACATTTAATGCCACAAAAATACTCTTCCTCCTCATATACTCACATATCCCACATTCATTATAAAAATATCACCGTTAATATATTATTAAAATAATATATTTAAATGAATTATTTTATCAGAAAAAGATAAAATATTAATTTTCAACAATTGTCACTTTAAAAATTTTCTCCATCTATATCCACATAAAATCAATATTTTCCTCATCATATGAATCAATAATTAATTATTCACAAATAATATTACAGAATCACAATATTGACAACCAGGCAGTTCCTAGGAAAGAGGGGGCTTTCCAATAAGAATTTCTCCTTACTGGCGCGCAATTAGGTGACCAAACCTCTCTTTAGACAGAACTATCTAGACATTGCCAATAATATTATCCAATAATATTATTCAGATAATATGAATTATTGCTTCGATAATAGAAAATACTATGTAATGACAATTTATTGAAACAACAGTAATATAAAATATCAATGCAGCAATTATTGAATCAATAAAATAAAATACTAATAGTAATTACTGTAACCATTATTGAGTAGTGACTTCTTACGTAAGAATCAATAATTGGTGCAATACCGTGTACTACTGTGTTTTAACCACGGAGTATTTTAACAGTATTAACGTAACAACTACGCTGTTATTTTAAACAACTTATATTTGTCGTTTTCTTCATCCAATCGCTTTCCCTTTATGGGGCCCACAAAAGACTGCGCTGTTTTACGATATTCCCCGACAGCAAGAATATTCCACGACCAAACGAATATTCCCCGACAACAATGAATATTTTAATAACCACTTGCTATATTTTAAAATATTTGCGTATTTTTACCCATAACTATGCCACATTATCAAATCAACCCTTACTATTTCAAAATAATAAATAGAGAAAATTAAATTCATTAATAATAAGTTGGGGTCTTACAACCTCACCTCCTTATGAAAATTTTGTCCTCGAAATTGACGTATGTACTTGGTATTTCGAAAAGGATGAGAATACCTCGCTTTCATTTCCGTTTCCAACTCCTAGGTCATTTCACTCATAGCATGGTTTCTCTACAAAACTTTAACTTTGGTATAACCTCAGTACATAGGACATGTTCTTTCCTATCCAAGATCTTGACAGGTACCTCCTCGTACATTGAGTCTTCGGCTATCCCGTCCGGTTCTAACTCAATAACATGGTTCGGGTCGTCCATATATTACTTAATATCGATACGTGAAAAACGTTTTGAACACGGTCTACTTAGTTTTAAAGCGAGTCTATAGGCCATAATTCCTATTCGATCTAGATTTCAAATGAAATAATAAATCGAAGGTTTGAGCTTTCCTCACCTCGTCAATTCTCGCTTTTGAATAACAACTTCTTGTACCTCCTTCTTCATATTCATCAGACTCGGTGTGTAGCTTGAACGTTTTTAATTTTATCGATTAAAGAGTCGATTCTAATCGTAATATTCATTACTTCCGCAGGTTCGTATATTCACACTTGTAAACGCATAAGATCTTCTGCTCAACGCGTCAACTAACCCAACGTTCGCTTTTCTAGGATGGTATGGTCAGAACATGTGCCGAAATGAGTCTCCTCTTGAGTTTTTCGAAGCTCTTCCCACATTCCATTGCTCCAATTTGAATTTTGTATCTCTACGAGTCAGCTGCGTTAATGGAGTAGCGATTCGAGGAAAATTTTCCACAAAATCTTCGATAACAACCAACTAAGCCTAGAAAGCTACTGATTTCGATTACCGACTTAGGTTGTTCTCAACTGTGACTCATATCCCAAACCTTGGATATCACATTACAATGACACCTACCAGTTATACTATACAGCACGAATATTAGTCCCATACGGAGAGTCTGGCTTCGTGTGCATTCCATAAAGGAAGTCACCAGATAAAGGCTCAGGTACCAAATTCTATAGTTGAATTTTTAACTCCTGAAGTTCATAGGAGCCATCGATATGAGATTTTAGAATGATTTTGTACCGGTATTCAAAGTCGATACAAATTTAATATCAGGCTTTGGGAGGTAAGCCAAGAAATTCGTCAGGAAATACTCAGGAAAAATCAATAACAACAGTGAATATTTATCAATATCTTATGTATCTTTATTCAAATCCATACATGGACTAAGAAAACTTGACATCCGTAATAAACGAATGACCTCATGGCTTGATATAAAAAATGTTTGACTACAATGGTTTGATTGCTATGAATTCGAATAACAGGTTGCTAGGAATATGAAAACTAACACCTTACAAAGCAATTAATTTTGGCATGATGATTAGTTAATCAATTAATTCCCAAAATCACATCAAAAGAAGTATCTTTAAAGAAATAAGGTCAACAGGTAATACGATGGTGCCAACTTGGACAAACAAGATTTATAAACAGTGGATGTGATGAAAGTTTCTCCTAACGAAGTTTCCACAGATAGGTCAAAGTCTAATTTCTCCGGAGTCAAGTTTAAATGTTGAGCACAAGTAGAAGAGATAAAGAATGGGTAGCACCAGTATCTAGTAAGGTATAAACTTCGCATGAATTTATGATTAGCTTACCCGTGATCACCTCGTTTGGGTTCCTCGCATGTTGACCAGTCACGACAAACGCTCTTCCAGGAACCGTTGACTTTGACTTTTATGGGACAACCTTTTGAGTCACCATCCCCGTTGGACTTGGTTTCGATACCGTACAATCTCGAGTGATATGTCCTTCTTTTCCACAATTATAGCATACCTTAAACTGTTGTGGGCAGTTTTGGCTGATATGTCCCTCTTTCCCGCATTTGTAACATACGACCGGTGGTCTTTCTCCTCCCTTGGAACCAGTTGCTACTGGCGATGACGTTTTCACATGGTCGTTGTTGAATCCTCTTTTTAAAATCTCCTCCAGACTCACTTCTTCTATTTTCATGGCCACGATTACCACCAGAGTGGTTACCATTTTTGTCCATATTCTTCTTTCTCCGCTTGTTATCGTTAGTCTGATGACTGCTATCTTCGGTATGATCCTGGTTATGGTCCCTCGGTTGAACGTACTCGTTATCTCGCTTTAACAACTGAGCCCTGTTGACAACATCTGAATAGAGAGAAAATTTGTGAGAAATGAGGTATTGACGTATTTTGGGTTTCAAACCTCTCAAAAACATTCGCGTCATACGTTCCTCATTCTCTACCAAATGAGGTGCAAACCTGGATAACTCCGCGAACTTCGCCTCGTACCGGGACACCGTCATGTCGTTCTGTTTAGTCTAATAAACTCTACCTCCTTCATAAACGAATACTTTCAGGGAGTACTTGTCATTGAAATGTTTCTGAAACGTCTCCCATGACATGCTGAGTGCAGCTGGATGGGTAGGCTTCACAAATTCCCACCAGTAATCTGCCTCGTTACGGAACATAAAAGTAGCGAATGGAATTTTCTGTTCCTCCGTGCATCCCAAGACATCGAATATCTTGGTAATTTGTTTGACCCACGTCTCCGCCTTAATCGGATCCGGCTTTCCCCAGAATTCTGGTGGTCCCAACTCTTTGAATTGCTTGGCTGTGATAAGCCGCGCGTTGCTATCATTTCCACCCGTATTCTGTACACGAGTCTCCATCGTCTGGTTTTGCATGAACTACAAAAATCTCCTAAACATCCCGTCGTTCATCGTCTGCTCAGTGGTGTTGTTTACAGGAAGAATATTGCCAGCCTGTTGCATGTTCTCCTCGTTGATGAGTACAGGCGTCTCCACGGTCTCATTTACTCCACTATTAATATTCTCAGTCGACATTCACAAATACTGTCATAAAACAAGGGTTAATTAAGGAAATCAATATATCACATAATATCCCTATATACTGACCAACTAACAAATAAGCTTAGGTAGGACACACTAGGGAAGGATTTACTCGTCTCTCCCTTCCTAGTTCTATTCCCCCGATCTCCGCCGAGATCATATCCCAGAAGCTCTGATACTAACTGTGATGACCCCCAAAAATAGGTCCGATTCCATCCAACCTATTCTGAATCGCCAAATACATGGTACAGAAATAAATACAACTTTATTATTACAACATATAACTATTGCCGTCTAGACAATATCCTCACGACAAATAAATCCCATCATAATTATTGATACAATTATTTTATAAAAAATTGTGAGGACGACTAAACACTCTCTCTAAAACCGTCATTTCATACCCCGACTAGTACTCGTACATTCTCAGCCTCCTGAGAAGACAAAAATGGAACAAAAAGGAAAAGGGTGAGCTCAGCTAGCCCAGTAAAAGAATATTATGACTAAGATAATATACAACAAATTATCGTTAGTCTTCAACAGGGAAGAAATCTAATAGAATACAATAGACAACCAGTTTTAAATCAACAACTGCAGGCGAAACAACAAATTCATTAGAAGAGTTAAGTAGAGAATGCAAACTACTATCTTCTATATATGAATTTAAAAGTTCATCGTCGATATTTTATCCCTGTAACACAATCAATTATATCTGGAATCAAATATTCATCTTTGCACTACAGGCCAAAGATATTCATCAGTTGGGCAAGTTCATCTAAACACCTATTCATCTTTGCACTACGGGCCAAAGATATAATCAGTCGGTCATGTTCATTTCAACACCTGTTCATCTTTGCACTACGGGTCAAAGATATTCATCAAGAAATCATTCATCTTTGCACTACAGGCCAAACATATTCAATAATATCATCATTTAGGACTGAGGATGATGAAAAATATTTTAAAGAAAACGAATCAGTGAAATAAAAGAACAAATATTAAGGATTCGTACTTTAAACAATTCTCATTCAAAAATACTTCATAAATAACCAGAGTGGGGTAAAATTTAAGAATGATCAAAACATGGATGCAATCAAAGCTAGTGTCCAGAATATATTTTGGACGAAAAGAAGAAATTTCATTTTTCGGTGGAATATGCCGTATTCGTGAATAGTGTCGTATACGTGAATAGTGCCGTATACCGTGAATAGTAACTCAGACACCAAAGATAGAAATTTCAACAAAAAATATTATCATGCTTCGTGAATAGTACTCGTGAATAGTAACTATTAATAAGTTCCAAATTTAATAAAAATTCCAATGATATTTCGGCACAATGATATTGAAGAAATAATCTCATTTTTGAAGAAAATAACACCCCTTACTTCGAAAGACAGTACTTCTAGTTGAAACACCGGATAAATGCTATGACTTGAAATTGCACCGTATAGCAATACTCAAAGTATACTCAAAATACTCAGAAGAATACGCTCGATAATATAGAGAGAGAAAACTTCAGTTTCTGGTATGATTTTTAATTCTAACATGAGCACCCTATTTATAGGAAATTGCTTAGAACACCAAATCAGAAAATTTAATATAATATAATATATTTTCCAAAACCTCCTACGCACACTTGCCAACTGAATTCAGCTCCTACACATGTTAAATGAGGCCCTCAAACTCACCAAAACGTTTTTATTAAAAAACATAATTAAAACTTCCAAAAATAATTATTTCGGAGCTTCGGAGCTTCGGAACTTCAATAATTCATAATAAATAGCCCTTTTATCAGAAAATTCGAATCTCGCAACTTTTTTTAGGAAATTTAATTCTATACAAACTTTGCAGAAGAAATTTTTCCAAATTCCAAACAAAAATTGACCGAAATCCACAAACGGGCGATTTTACATGATAATCAAATTTCGGTCAATAATTGTGTCCACCAACAGAAAATATGTGTTAATATTTAATGCCACAAAAATACTCTTCCTCCTCATATACTCAAATATCCCACATTCATTATAAAAATATCACCGTTAAATATTATTAAAATAATATATTTAAATAAATATTTTATCAGGAAAAGATAAAATATTAATTTTCAACAATTGTCACTTTAAAAATTTTCTCCATCTATATTCACATAAAATCATATTTTCCTCATATGAATCAATAATTATTTATTCACAAATAATATTACAGAATCACAATATTGATAACAGACAGTTCCTAGGAAAGAGGGGCTTTCCAATAAGAATTTCTCCTTACTGGCGCGCAATTAGGTAACCAAACCTCTCC